>WUQG02036175.1:0-10832 GCA_011317285.2 Androctonus mauritanicus | reverse complement strand
ATGCACTGTGAAACTTTCAGCCTCTATAGCCCATTAACCTTTGACTCCTAGTTCATTAGGGATATTTTGCATACCTCGACTCCCCCTATCGATTGATATAATTTTTTCCGGGCTTTGTAATCTATGCAATCCTACCATTATCTCGATAAATTAATTAAATCTTGTACGAAATCGTAAACATTTCATTTAGTCTGCTATTACGCGAAATCGTAGAATAAAATTCGGTCTGCGCATGCGCACTGGTCAATTTTTGTGCGCCAAACAATCGCTTGCGTTTCGCTCTGAAGTTCCGCGCGCATCGCTATAGCTAGCGGTGGCGTCACGCGGCACTTCCTTTTGACATTATTTCATGCCTTATAATACAGATTATGTGTAACATCTTTATTTAAAACAACTTATATTTCGTATTTAATAATAAACAGCATCAATACGGATATCCTTATGTCTCTTCAAATTCCTCTTTAGGACCTTAGAATGCTCAATAGTTTGTGTTTATTCAGTTCGGACAAGATGTCGAAAATTACATTTAAAATTACTGTTGATGATGATAATACGTGATATATTATGTTCGATTATTACGAATCAGTATGATAAAAATAAAATTAACTCAAAAACAATTTTAATAAATTACGATGTACGTATATTCATATATTTAATAATTTTTAGAAACCGGCAATCTCTACTGTATTGTGCAAACACAAATAGGCGCGCAATAAATTGTTACATGGCATTTTTTTTTAGCAAAAAAAAAAAAAAAAAGGTGACATCGATACAAAATTGGTTGATGCATCTGACGGTCATAAGGAAAGTTAGGACGCTAAATATTTTTCCAGATTTTTTTTATTTTATAAGCCATTTTAAGTAATTAAAGGGTTGTATTAAAATGATATTGCGTGACTCTTGTTAATTAATTGCTAATTGCCATTAAACTTTATCTTTTAATTCACGCTCAATCACTTTCGAATTTCTAAGTGCGATAAAAATCTTTGAATCTTTCCAGGCTTTTTCGCATATTTTCCAGATTCGTGGAAAGATCAGCCAGATTGTTCACTTCGAAAACAGGAATCGTTCGGCTAAAATTCAAGCATTGTCATTTAATAGGAAAAACTGCCGAAAAAAACTTCCATCTTTGTTATGATTGATATTATATCATCGGAGACCTTTTTCTAGAACCTAGATTTAAGCCCTTAATATACAAATTATAGCAGTACAAAAATCATTGTAAAAGAATTATTCGTTATTATGTAACACTAATGTTGATACTTTGGGGAAGCTGCGATAATGATGATAACAATTAATACTAAAATTTAAAAATAATTATATTATTGTCTCCTCCAACTTTAGCTATCAATAGAGGAAACTACTTAAAAAAAGGATGAAATCAGATAATGTGAAGAGTAATGCCGCGTGACGCCACCGCGAGCTGTAGCGATGCGCGCGGAACTCTAGAAGCGAAACGCAAACGATTGTTTGGCACAAAAATTAACCAGTGCGCATGTGCAAATCAAGCATATAACAGCAGACTAAGTGAAATGTCCACGATTTTATACACTAACAATTTATCGATATCAAATTTTTGTGGAATTGACGAATTTTGCCGCAGAAAGAATATTTAGATAAGCTACCTCAGTAGTTTTTTGATGTTAGGAAGTGAAAAAAAACTGTTTTTGAAACGGATCTTATTCTCAGAACCAGTCTTCCCACTAAATAATAATTAAAAGTGCTGTTGTATTAATATATTCATTTCAAAAACTCTCTTTGCTTAAGACTTTTTAAAATGGCGGCGCACACCGGTTTAGGTACTTTGTGTGGGGAAGTACTTTAATTTGATTGTTTATTTTCTCGACGGCTAAATCAAAGTGCCATATTTTTGGAAAGTTTTCTATACTCATTGTGAACTTTTGACAGACTTTTGATCAGTAGTATTTTCATTAAGATGGCGTTAATGCAAAACCGTACAACTAATTTATATGATATGCGTTTTTAATATAATTTAAGTATATATATTATTTGAAATACTCTACCTGAAAGGCCTATTGTGAAAATATCATTTTTTTGAAGTTTATCTTTGGCAATTTCTTCTATTAAATCTTTTAATTTATCTATAATAAGCTGTTCGTTGCGTAAAACGTAAACACATTTACCCATTTTAAAAGATTTATTTACAATATACTTTCACTTTTTCTCTATATTTTCTCAGATCTAATAGAGGTATGGTGTATTCAAATTTCCAATTTTCCTGAAAAGTACGAATCAAGGACGTGTATATACCTTGGTTCAATCGTAGATGCTTGGATAAAATCTATATAGTTTCCATATAATTTTAAAATGTATATTTAAATAATTTACAAACTTTACATTTTATTTAATGTATTATTATTGTTTGAAAAATAATCATTAAAAAAATTGTCTATTATCGTGTATTTTAAAAATATGTAAATTTAAAAATTGGCAACACTCATTGGCCATCGTCTGAGAAGGATTTAATGTATTGACTAGAGATCAAAACAAACAAACTGGAGTTAAGGGATAATTCGGTTTCTTTTGTGAATATAAAACTATCTTATGTGATCAAACGGCGAAAAGAGTGAAATGAAGTTTGCTGAACATTTAGGAGCTCATATTACACCAGAATGGAGAAAACAGTATATTCAGTATGAGGTTAGTCATTGATTCATTGAAAATTATTAAATATAATCTAGTTAAAACAGTTTGTATTTTGCTGTAATAATTCAAATAAAAAATGATTGAACCATGTTTTTAAATTAAATACAAGGTAATACAATACGTTGCTTTTAAATTTTTGCTATTCATGCTTTTTTTTTACAATAATATAAATAAAATTTTACTAAACGAGGAAATATATAAAAATTTACAAAACTCTACAAGAAGAATTTAAAAATTCTTTCTATCCATCATTTATTTTAAATTTATTAAATTGTCAAATGTAATATTTTTATATGTAGAATTTGCTTGAATTTTCATTATATAGAACTTTAAATCTGTATTTCATACAATTTAATATTTCTCTGCCACTTTCCTAACACAAATTTTTTAAATTTCAAGCCAATCTCTGAAAATTCTCATATTTTATAACTTAACTATAATGTTTAGGTATCTCTATTATAATAATAATAATAATAATAATAATAATAATAATAATAATAATAATAAAACTGGTTCTTAGTTTCAGTAAAATGAAAACAAGTTTTAGAATTCCCATTTTAGAATAAAGTATTTTTAAAATAAAAATAATTTAATTGAAGGAAGTATTTCAAGCCATTTTTATATAAAATTTATATATATATAATGATTTGTGTTTTACACATATACACACAAACATTCTTAATTATTATTTGTTTGAAGTATAATAAACAATTGGATCATAATCTGTTAAGAAATATCCATAAACAGTTCATAG
The DNA here is from genome assembly GCA_011317285.2 of Androctonus mauritanicus. Lineage (NCBI taxonomy): Eukaryota > Metazoa > Arthropoda > Arachnida > Scorpiones > Buthidae > Androctonus > Androctonus mauritanicus. The sequence goes on along the minus strand of WUQG02036175.1, from coordinate 7,411 downwards.
AAATTAATAAAATATCAATAATTAAATTTGTTAAAACACTAATTTTCTAAACAAATTGTAATTTCGATAAGATTCTACTTTGACTGCCTCATGTTTTTGTAGTACTCTGTGCACATATTAAAGTCAATAATATGCATTCACGTGCATATTAACATTGATTACTATTCTACTTTATCAAGCACAAAAAAAGCAGTAGGCATTAAGGCACTATAATGCAACTTATTATTCATAGATGCATTACTTTAGGGTCAGACATGAAACACAAGGCAGTCAAAGTCAAATCCTACTTTGATTTTTATATACAAAATTTAAATAAAATTTATCATCATATATCACAGCAATTTATTGATTAAAGTCTATAATGATGATAATCCATGCAAATAAAAAAAATTATAATTCCAACTTCTACAGTTATAAACTTTAATTACTGATAAAGATTTTCACCAATATATAATTTGATTTTACATATCAAATAAATCCAGCACTCGTGCAAAGCAAGTCTTTTAACAGAGCCGATCCTAGCGGGAGGCACGGTGGTGCACAGCACGTGAGTGGCCAAATTTAAGGACAGTGAAATGATTATCAAGCAACGTAGGAAGGTTTGTAAAAAGGGGTAGCCAATTTTAATTTGCATGTGGGCAGCCGACGATCTAAGATCGGTACTGTCTTTTAATACGGTATAACGTTTTCGGACTTTTTCTAGTCCCTACATATCTACATATAATTGGATTTTGTAATGAACAAACTAATAAAGCTGGGTTCTCAAAATATTTAAGCACTTAACTAGTTGTCCGTTAAGTGCTTAAATAATTTTTTAATTTAATGAAGAAAGAACAATTTTATTTTAATAATTTAATTAAAATTATTAAAATTTCTATTAAAATATATCAAGGGATTAAAATTAGGCTCAATAGGTTCAATTGAGGTAATTCCCTTGAAGTTTGGTTAAAAGTAGTTAAAGCTAAGTTCTTTTCATGAATATTATAAATATATTCACATTAACAAAAACATATTTAACCTTATTTTTTAATTATATATTAATTATAAACCCACTCCAATTATTTATCTTTGAATTAAAAAAATTAATGTTGATTTTATATTATCATCAAATATTATATTTAATGTTATGATTTAATGCTTGTAATAAAAATATTTTGTAATTTGAGAATACTTTAAATAAAAACAGAATTTCATTCATTACTATTTTAATGATTTCATCCACTTGTAATAAAATTTATATTAGTTATTTAATAAATAAAGTTATGAGTTCGAAGAGATGTCAATATCGTTATTAATGATTTCTAAAGATTCTCAGTGCTTTAGAATAAATTTATTATATAGAATTAATTTTATATTCTAACATGCATAGCAAAAATTTTATCATTAATCCAATATCTTATTTATACTAGATGCAAGTTGTTAACTTTTTTTTATTAACTTCAAGATATCCAAAGAAATAGATAAAAAAAATTTTATTAATTTTTGTTGGCATGATTCTATCTTATTTGCTACATGACGTGCACAATGCATCAATCTCAAAGTGATTGGAAATGCTATTTTATCATATTTATATTTTTTATAACCAAATTCAAATACTGAATTTTAATCATTTTTTGTTTGTAAATAATATTTTGTATCTCTTATTAAAATGAAACATTTATTTTAGTTTAACAGAAAAATAGAATCTTTCAATAAAATTTTTGGAAATATTCTAGCATCAATAATTAATATTTTTTAGTTCATTGTATCAATACAGAAACAGTATATGAATTTTTTTCCAAGCATATTTATTTACTTGATTTTTTTCTATATAAATTTGTAGCCAAATTTATATAACATTTTGTTTTTGAACAATATTAATTGTTTAAGAATAAATACTTGCTTTAACCAATATCATCATAATTAAAATAATAACTAGTATTAAATATCAAAAAATTAAGTGAATTAGCTAGGTTTAAAAATATATGATAATAAAACTCACTTATTAAGACAAAATTAAATTTATTTTAATTAATCATAAAAGTACTTTTATGATTCTTTGACTTAAAGCGAGTTTTATGATGATAAGAAAAAATTTGCAAAAACAAATCAGTCATCATTAAGATTTAAATATCATGTTATTATTTACTGCTAAACAGTATTTTATGATAGGTTTCAACATCATTTATAAATAACATCATTAAATTTTAGTTTTAGATCCATTATTAGATTTCACAATAAATTTTTAAAAAATCTAACTATTGTAGTTTCATTATTATTATTTAAATTTCTCCATCTTTTTTATTGAACAATTTTTATTATTAATATATTAAATGTTTTCATATGATTCAGTAGAAAAATGTAGCAGTTTTAAAACTTTTTGTCTGATGATAATTAGAATGCTAAATTTGACATGCAGTCTGTACAAATATATTTCTAATTATATATAACTAAAAATAAATTTTTAATGCTTAATATATTTTTATTTTTCTTTTATATTAGGAAATGAAAGCTATGTGTTATAGTGCAGTAGAAAGAGCTCCATCTCCCGAAGGTAATATTAATAATGCTTGATGAAAATATTTTATAAATTTTATTGTAATTTAAAATATTCTTATTTTTTATAAATATTTCAGTTGTAGAGCAAAGTGTTATAACACGGTACTTTGCTAGTTTTGAAGAAGAATTCTTTCATCATTGTGAAAAAGAATTAACCAAGATTAATACATTTTATTCTGGTAAGTTATTTAAGATTATCTTAAATAAGTTTGTTTCTATATATATATAAAATATTTGTGATTATGAAATATTTAAGATAAGAACTTCAAACAGTTCCTTTTATCTTTATTAGAAGTTACTAAATTTAACATGAAAACCATCACAAATTTTCATATTTTTTTATACTTGACTCATCTCCAGTTGGCAGATTCTCTGTTACCTGAAACTCTTTTGTGTGAATAATTATCAAAATCTATTCAATCATAAAAAAAGATAGCATTTGAAATATAAATCTATAAAATTTTGATATTTATAAAATTGCATTAATTTATTTATTGTAAATAAAACAAAATAATTAAATCTTGCACATGTACATTTTGATTTACAATAAAATAATTTAAATAAAAATTTAAGACTATTTATTTTTTTAATTTTGATTTTAATATAAATATATTGAAAATAATTTTGATCAACATTATTCTGATTAAGACGATGGCAAATATCCATTAATATCTTTGCCAAAACATTGTATAACAATAATTTAAATATAAATTTTTTTATCTGAAATGAAGAACTTTTTATAGATATTGTAATAGTTATAAAAATATTCAGATAGGTTATTATGAAATTTTAATTAAGATAATTAGTAATAAATATTTTTATTTCCTATTTAACTTAACTACAATATATGCTACTATAACTACTATATATGATATTTTATTATTTATTGTATCAAAAAAATTTAACATACTTATATACAGGATGTCCCATTTAACCTGATTTTCATAGAAATGGAAATAACATACCTTCAATTTAGTAATCACATTTTCTGGGTGAAGTTGTGTATGCTGAATCCAAAAATCAAATGACCTCTATCCTCACAGGTCATCTTCAAGATCATTTGGTACATAATCTCACAAACTGCAAGAGATGGGGGGACAAAAACAATTAGAAAGTTGCAGAGCTCCATCGAATTAGTATAAAAGTGAATTGAAAATAATGCACTTTATTGGAAAAAAATCTGAGGAAACAATGTTTCAAAACCAAAACAGTTGAAAGGTATTAATCTTAATTTGTGGCAGGAAAAACTGGGTTAGTCCAATAAACAACTGTTTTAATTAAAAAAAAACAAAGTTCTTTTTCAGTGAAAAAAACACTTTGTATCATACAAACCTAAAGTAAATACTCAATATGATCATTATTTTTAGGTATTTTATTACCTTTAGATTTATGTTTGTTATATAAAGTGTTTTTTTTCCCCAAAGAATAAATATAAAGCTAAAGCAACGAAATATCTAAAAATGATGATGATCATATTGAGCATTAGGTTTATGTTGTGCAAAGTGTTTTTCCTCATTGGAAAAGAAATAATATATATATATATATTTTAATTAAAACAGTTGTTTATTGGACTAACCCAGTTTTTCCTGCCACAAATTAAGATTAATACCTTTTCAACTGTTTTGGTTTTGAAACATTGTTTTTTCAGATTTTTTTTCCAATAAGTGCATTATTTTCAATTCACTTTTATACTAATTTGATGGTGCCCTACAACTTTCTAATTGTCTTTGTCCTCCCATCTCTTACAGTTTGTAAGATATGAACCAAATGATCTTGAAGATGACCTGTGAGACTAAAGATCATTTGATTTTTGGATTCAGCATACATAACTTCACCCAGAAAATGTGATTACTAAATTAAAGATTTAGTAATCACATTTTCTATTATCATCAAAAATCAGGTTAGATGGGACATCTTGTATATACATATAGTAATTTATTTTAAATATAATTAAAGTGTTAAATTATTAAAAAATGTAATTCTTAATATTTTTAGAAAAAATGGCTGAAGCAACTCGTAAATTTGGAAACTTAAAAACTGAATTAAATAATTATAACTGTCGAGTCCCAAATGCTAAAGGAGGATGGAAACACTTTGAAGAGAAAAAGTAAGTTTTTAGCATTTAATATAATTCTTTTATTTCATCAGTTGACTATAAAATATATAGGTTATTTATCTATTATATTCATTTTTTATAAAATTTAATTCATATTTGTTATCTAAGTTTATTAGATATTTTTCATTGATAAAAGTTTCTTGACAATCTTATCTGTCAAATACAATTGATATAACATGAACTATTAACTATCTCTACAACTGAACTATTTTTATTAGTTTTTCAGTTACACTTTTTTTATAAATTAATAAATTTGTGCAGTAATAATACTGTTAAATATTATTAAGTTGGTCTTATATAAAGAACTGTACTTAAAAATTATGAAAATATCATTATCATAGTGATAAATTTAAAATATTTTTTAAAATTAAAAAACAAAAAAGAAATAAATTTTTAGAAAATTGCAAAGCATTATTCTCTTTTACATTAAAGATTGATGGTTTAATCAAATTCTAATTATAACATTGAATAATATATTAATTAACACTAAGAATTAAAATACTCTACATTATTTTTCATATACTCTTTAATTTTGAACAATGCTTTGCCTCTGAAATCTAAATAAAAAACTATAAAACAAATTATAATACATGTATATGAATTGAAATATTTTAAAAATTAATAATAATTCTAAAGATTAATTCTGAAATGAACATACGTAAATAAAATTTTAACTACAAGATGTTACAAAATAAGTTTATTTTGTTGCATAGTTTTCTAATTTATTCAACAGGTGTTATTTTATATAAGAATGTAGCATAAGATGAAATGATTTCTAAAAGATTCTCAATATCAACTAATTTTTTTTATATGGTTTTTTTCATTTGAATAAACAATAACCAAAACTAGCTGGGATTCAAAATAATGAGATAAAATTTAAATAGATAAAATTTTCATAAAAAATATATAAATACTAGTTTACAAGAGTAAAATGTGATACTTTAACATATGTTCACATATGATAGTATTTTTCATTTATTAATATTTAAAATTTCAGTTATTAAATATCCTAATAATTAAATTTTTCAAATTTTATAAAAGGGATATTAAATAAATAAATATATTGCAGCCATGATTTTTTTTTTATGTTAAAAAAGCATTACTGAAATTTATTTATAGATATTAACTTTAAGAGTTGAATGAAATATTCCTAAAAATTGCAATCTACGTAATTAAAAATATTTTATGAAAGTCTAATTTAAAGATAAGAAATATGAATTAGCTATTTTTCATTAATCAGTTTATTATTATAATATCAGTTATAATCAGTTTGTTATTATCAGTTTTATTATAATAGGCATTTCTGTGAAACAATAATTATGATTTTCACTTTTAGTTTCTTTTGAATTTATCAATCAGATAGCAATTGCATAATATCAAGACCAATTATAAAAATCAATTAAAAAAATAAATAAATGAACAACTGTAGATTATCTAATCTATTTTTCTACATATTTACTTTTTTATAAAAATATTCACTTACATGAAAATAATAAACTCACAATAATGGAAATTTTCATCAACAAATAAATCTATCCATAATAGTTTTACTGCTTTGTTAATACATTAACTAGTAAATAAATAAATAAAATAAGCACTATAAAACAGTTGTAACAAACAAACAAAAAACTTTTACTGCTAACGTTTTCGATACAAGTAGTATCATCTTCAGGCAGAGAAAAAACAAACAAAAGTTTTTTTTTTTCTTGTATCAAAAACGTTAGCAGTAAAAATTTTGTTTGTTTGTTACAACTGCTTTATAGTGCTTATTTTATTTATTTATTTACAAATAAATCTATTTTTTGCTTTATAATTACATAGTATATTTCAGTAATGTTTGTGTCACTCAACTTTGGATTGAATTTCAGAAAAGAGCACAGAAAAATTTAAATGATTGCAAATTTTTTATCATAACAGAAATTTATTTATTTCATATTTGGAATTCATAAATTCCATTATGCATAAATAAAATATACCTTAGATACCATATAGAAAAAAGAAAGTTTTAGTCAAATCTGATTTGTCTATATTTCTACATGTTAGTATTAAAATTAATCATCATTATTTAAAAATTCTCAAGAATGTTCTGTGTTTTACCAAAAACAAATAATAGCATAGCATTTACACAGATAAAATTTATTAAAATGGAAATATTTACTAACCTATCATTGGACCATTTTCAACTAAAACATCTTTTTTTATTGAGGATTTAGTAATGATAATCTGTAAATATTTGTTTTAATAAATTTTACTTGGTGTGTTTTCTTACTACTATTATTTATATGTTACTAGAATTATTATGTTTGTGTTGTTTTTTTCCACATATGTTCTATTTCTTATCATTTACTGGTAAACTTTTAAATAAAGCTTTTCTCTCTTCCATTTCATGTCATTTACCGGTGTTTAAATGTGAGGACCACTTTCACTTAAACCAATAAACTCTCCTCAAAATTTCACTTTTCTGAAATTTTAAGGAATTTGCATTTAAAAATTCAAGTCCAAATTCTTTAAAATCTGATCAGTTTATTATTATTATTGAAATCTGATCATGATTAACTGATCAGTCAATAATAACTAAATTCCTTATTTTAGGATATCCCAGTCAATATTGATTTGGGATATCCTGAAATAAGGAATTTGCTAATTAAGTATTGCAATATATAATAAAACAGCCCAATTAGCAAATACTAGACATCAGACTTTTATTTTGTATAACGTTTTCGGACCGAGGACGTCCCTCATCAGTACACAGTCACA
>WUQG02036164.1:0-10833 GCA_011317285.2 Androctonus mauritanicus | reverse complement strand
TGCTTGTTCTGTTTAATTTTATCGCAATACTCGCTACTTTGCAAAGGATAAGCTAAACATTCAAAATATCATTCGGATATTTTGGATGTTCAGCTTAATCTTACTTGTTAGACGTGTCTCATGTGCAAGCGACGCGACGCTGTACGATGCGATAGTACAAACGCGATGCTTCGTTATGCCATATTACGAACGACAGTCTGTCCCACGAGAAGCGCTTCTGTATATTCTGCCGATTACAGAAGCGCTTCTGTAATGGGACAAAACATCGTCCCATTATTTGCCCACTAAATGCCGATTATGGTAATTTTTTCTTTCTTGTTCTATAATACAGGCCTTAGAACCTCTGAATCGAACTCTGCAATTGGTCTTGCGACAGCAAGCGATACTACGCGGTGCGATGAAAACACGAGTCGCGTCGAAGTTGTCTATAGGTTTTTCTGTCGTTCGTAATATCGCATCGTACAGCGTCGCGTCGCTTGCACTAGGACACGACCTTATGCAGAACAAGTAAGAAATAATGAAAATTTTAGAGTATTGTTATAGAGACGATTTTTATTTCGATTCCAAATTGTCCAAGTTGTTAAAATGCTTTGTTTTTCCAATTTATAATTTTTTTATTTTATACATTTAATTCTTGGTTTTCATTAAATATTTCTGTATAAGAAATTCCGTATTTTCTATACAGCAATTGATCATTTTTAATATTTCCTAATACGGATTTTCCCGAAAAAAAAATATGCAACTCGGTAAGTGGAATATTTAATTTTTTCCTTGTTACCCAGTAGGGGGCCAAGTTCAACGATAAAATTAACTCTAGAATTTAATAGGCGTACTTTTTTATGCATAAATCTCGAATGTTGTATTTATTTATCAAATTAAATAGAAATAACTGTGTGCAACTTCGTGAATATATTTTATTATTGCATTTTTTCATTAACGCATACTATTTTTCATAGCAATTAATATATTTTTCTTCGTATTTTATAGTTTAAAGCAGCAACCTGTGGGGCGCGCTCCACAGGTTGAGAATCGCTGGCCCACAGGTTAAGAATTGCTGGTTTAAAGAGAAATTTTTGCAATTTTAGAGTAGGATAATGATTCATGTTCTATGCATTTCTTTTTTATTTAAATAAATTAATGCAAATTTAGATATTTTCAAATCTTTCTTGCATCGTTGCAATATGCGGAAATATCTTGAGAAATAATCTTGAATTTTCGCTGTTATGGTATTTCTTGGATTTATAAAATTATCTAAACTTATCTATAAATTATTGTAACTCTCTGAATATCGAAATCGAGATAGTAGCATAAATCTGCAAGATTTTTTTCTTGTGTTAATCGATTACTGTTCTCTTCCAACTTACAATTAGTTATGCAGTTAATCGAGAGCAAAACTTAGATTAATTGATTTAAAAATTTATGATTTAAGGCAACGAATAGAATCAAGTTTTGTTTTGCGTTTCGCTGCATAATATACAGAAATGGTAGAAACCTATAGTATTTATATAAAGAAAACCAGCTGTTATCTCTCGTATAAAATATAGTTAAGCACACACAACTGTTTATGAACATTGTATTCACTGCACATAAGAAAATCGGCGTGGATATGCTTTGATTTTCTAATCTGGACCAGGGATCGAATTAGTTCCCACTTAGAGACCAGGGATCGAATTAGTTCCAACAATGGGACCAGGGATCGAATTAGGATCCCATTCTTGGAAGATTTATGTATAAAAGACTTCGTAAAATTTATATAAACTCCTAATTGTAGAGGTGGGATCTGACTCTTCGATCCCCATCATCTATATTCAGGACGACCTTCAAAGATATGAGCCATGATAGGAACTGAAATGTTGCTGAGTAATTAGCAAAGGATTGCGGAAAGTGGCGTTAAAAAATTAATCAGGGACATAGCTTAAAATCAGCAGGTGTTATCTTTCATTAAAAATAATTTTAGCCGTAAGACATGATAAATAACTGCTATGTAACATTTTACAATTAAAATTTGTATTTAAAATTACGATTTCGTTTCATCATCATCAAACTAACTTTCAGTACTAGAAAGCGCAATAGAAACGAAATCCTGACTTATAACATTAACTCTATGTAATTTTTGGTTTCAGTTAAAGTCGTAATTCCAATATTAAATGAGGATTTACTACCAATAATAAGGCATCCTATTATTAATTAAACAACAGTGATCATTTTTTTAATTATTCATTTTATTAATAAATATAATACAAACCACAATTATAATAGGAACCATTAGCCATCATACAATACGAAATTTAAATAGACATTACAATGAAAACATATATATATTCAAAATGCATCCAAAACGTACAGTTCAATAATATCAGCTTAACCAGATTGTGTTAATGCCTTCGTATCCAGTGGTCTAGATTCCTTCCAACGAATATTCTATGATTTCTCCTGTCATCAACGTCGTGCTGATTTGAAGCGGATGGATGAAGTTGCGAAATATGTTGAACGTTGGCCGGATATTTCTTGTTATTAGCTAAACCTATTTCGTTGCTCTTTATGATGGCTCTAAATCCCAACTTATCAGCTACGTACTTGACGTGGCGATAGATTCCGTCGGCATCTTTGAAACCATAACTACCAACCACTCCTCCTGCACCGTTTCCTCTTTCGTGTCTATACTGACGTTCCTTGCCGTCTATAATATCGTAACCGAAACCATAAGGTTCAGGAACATAATTATGAACCTAAAAAATAATAATAATATCGTTAACCGTTTATCAGGATTTTATACGGAATTTATTGAATATATTATCAGACTCACTTCGTAAAATTCTCCATTCGCAAAATTAATGGAAATGGCGAAGGCCAAAAAGGTAAAAATCCAAAATAACTAGATGCCAAAAAAAAGATAACGAAATCAAGAATTAAAGGGGGAAAAAATATATTAAAAATGCGGTTTTTGTATTTTTGGGTTCAAAAAAAACCTTACAAATTTATCATCATCGTTAAGAATGATTTATAATAATATCGCTATCACTTAAGAATAAAAAGTCTCTCTTACCTTTATGTTCGTCATATCCTTAGCTAAACGTAACAACGACTAACAGTAAGTTACTTGTACTGAATGCATCAAATATTTACTGTAAAACAAAACATAACTGCCAAAGGCAACAAACAATATAGAACTTTTTTTTTCTTTCTAGATAAGAAAGTTAGTATTATGCTAAATCTGCTCTACATTAAAAAAACAAAAAAAAAAAAAAAAAATACACACCGGTGGTATCTTTTCCGTGTTACATTTTCTACATTTATTACAAATCCGAAAGAGGAAAACTTTATTTAAAAGTAACGTTCATTGTTCGGACGTAAACAATTTTTTTTTTTTTCCGAACACAGACGAAACGTTTACAAGGCAATTTTCTCTCATTACTGTTTACTAGCAGAGAGAGAAAAAAAAGAGACTTCATTTACGTCCACAACGTCTATAAAAAGTTACTCTTATTAACATGCGTAACAATATTCTACGACCTATTTCTATTTTAATAATTAAAAAAAAAAAAAATTAACGTGTTTAAATTTTGCGTAAATATCTTTTCACTTCAGTAAAATATTTCTACATCGATTTTGCTTCGTAACTTTCTAACTTCCTCCATTTTTGCAACTACATAAAATTTTATTAGCTTTGCTCGAAAAGGAAATAATAAAAAACAACAACAGGAAAAATAACTCTATATATATACATCATTATGCTTTCCTCTTAATAATCTATTATTTTTCTTTTTTATCACTGAGTTAACTCTACTAAGAAAGTTATATATTTAACACTACACTAAATTTATGATATTACGTATTAAAGCAGTTTTTTTTTTTTAATACTGGTTCCAAAATTAAATTACACAAACACATGCTTGCAAATTTGAATATTAGAATGTTTCAGTCTGATAAATCTATTTATTAATAAATATTTTCTCAGCAATTATCCTGATTAGTTTTGTTCTGTTTTTATCACAATGTCCTGGTGTTTTCAAAAAAAAAAAAGAAAATTATCATAATTTATAGAAAATGTTATAAATTAAACGCGTTGTATTCGATTTGTACTGTACATTAGGAAAACAATGAATTCGGTGTTAAAAATTACACTGGGAAAAACGTAATGTTAAAAAAAAACAGACGAAGTGAAAAAAAATACCAGGAAGACGTTGTTAAAAAAAATAATAATGGAATGAAATATACGTATCCTGTGTTGAATATACTATATTTGTTGTGTTACGTTATACAAGCCTCGGTGTATTTTTAATACCAGAATTTTTATGGTGTATTTTAACAGCTCTACTACTATTGTGTGTTTGTTTGTACGATAAAACAGAGCGAGAAAATTTTAACGAGAACTAAAATATGGCGTAACTACGAAAAGTATAAAGTTTTTAAACTTTTCAGCTTAAAAAAGAAATCTAGTATAATCTCGTTTTGTGTTTTTGACGTTATTATATTTTTTCATTTTGAAAAAAATACATAATGTTAAAAATACACAAATAAAATGAAAAACACAAGAAAGAGATTGTTAAAAAAAATAATCGAGTGAAATATACATATCCTGTGTTAAATATACTTACTATATTCGCGTATTTCACTTGATTATTTTTTTTAACAATGTCTTCCTTGAATTTTTCACTTTGAAAAAAAATAAAATAAATAATGTTAAAAACACACAAAGTGAAAAATGCAAGGAAGCGATTGTTAAAAAAAATAATCAAGTGAAATACACAAATATCGTAAGTATATTTAGCACAGGATATGTCTATTTCACTCGATTGTTTTTTAACAATCGAGTGAAATATCCATATCCTATTAGTATATTTAACACAGGATGTGTTTATTTCACTCGATTATTTTTTAACAATCGAGTGAAATAAACACATCCTGTGTTAAATATACTTACTATTTTTGTGTATTTCACTTGATCATTTTTTTTAACAATCGCTTCCTTGTATTTTTCACTTTATCTGTGTATTTTTTTTTTTTTTTCAAAATGAGATTATATTAGATTTCGTCTTAAGCTGAAAAGATTCAAAATTTTGTATTTTTCATAGTAACGCCATATTTTAATTCCCGTTAAAATTTTCTTGTTTTATCTTATCGCATAAACAAACAGACATAATAGAGCAGTAAGACTATTACTGAATTGTTAAAACACCTATTAAAAATTCTGGTGCTAAAAATAATACACCGAGACTCGTATGAATGTAATACACAAATATAGTATATTTAACACAGGATATGTATATTATATTTATACGAACATCGGTGTATTTTTTAACACCAGAATAATTAATACTTCGGAAACAACTTTACTTCTTGTGTTTTTTTGTTTACACAATAAAATAAAAATGGTGTAACTACTGTATGAAAAATCCTTTCAGCTTAAAACGAATCTAGTGACCTATCTTACAGTAACGGAATGCCTGTCATAAATCACGTAGAAAAATATCGGTTGTTTAGAATTTATAGCATGAATTTGTCATAGAAAGATTATTGATATAAACGTTATATATATATATATACACACACACATTTAAATCAAACACTCAAAAAAAAAAACTGGAAGTCTGACCAGCGCTCTTATTTTTTCACGTCAACTAGTTGCTAAGGCGTGTCTAGTGTAATCACGTGATACGTAGTGACAATGTCCTGTTAGCATACGGATATCGTTAACATTGCAGACGTCGTAACTTTTGCAGGTCATTAACATTTTAAGCACTTAAGCTAACGGGTTTAATCTTTCAAAACTTTCAGTGGGATGGCGAGTTGGTGGCATTCTATGCACTTCTGTTAAAAATTTAACCTCTGATTAAACGAGGTCATTACTAAACGAAATTTTTGTTTTCCTTCTCATTACTATATACAGTAGTACAACCGATATATATACATAAACTGAAAGCGCAAGTGCGATGAACTTTCTAAAAAATAAGGAAAAATAAAATAAATTTTGCATTTTTTAAATTCTTGCATTTATATAAAAATCAATTTCTTAACCTCAATGATAGATAATGTGTGTCACTTAAATTTTATACATCATTTGATAAGTAGTTTACATAAAATTGCTTTTTTTTTTTGGTTAAATTTTTCTCTGCAAATTGAATTTAAAGATTGTTTTAATTTTCTTGATCAGTAATTTTGTATGTTTAAATGTGATTTATGTAATACAGATCTTCGAATTTGTTCCAGTTACAGATCACTATATATATATATAAAAATGAGTTCTGAGCTTGATTGTCCTAATCACAGGTTTATTAATTTTGTTTACCATAAATAGTATACTTTAAACCTTTAAATAATGCTATAAAGTTTCTATATTTGTATAATTGTATAATGTGATATAATTTTAATCCGAGACCAGAATGCGATCTGTGGAAAAATCAGTTAAACCAGTTTAAAAAGGAAAAAAAAAAAAAAAAAGTTACATTAAAACTAGTACAGTTATTAATATAAAATTATTGATGATAACCTTTTCGAGTCCTGGAAACTGGTGGTGGGGAGAGTGTGGGTGTTTTTAAATTAAACTCATGCAGTGACATATCACAAAGACATTTTATTTTGTCCAAAAATGCAGCACAAAAATTACATGACCAGTATTTTTTATTATTATTATTCTTTACAAAAAAAAGTGTGAAAACAAAGTACAGTATTTTAATTATTATTCTAATATTTCAAACTGTACAGTGCACAAAATTTTGTGATATGCATAAATTTTCATGCATTATTAGCATGTTGTTGATACAAATGGAATTCACAGTCCATAAACATTAATAATGTATGTGACACATTAAGGATTGGAAGAAATTGTTACAATGATGTAAAAAGTAATATGGATGGGATAACCATTCCCATAAGAACAGCTTTGGGAGGATAAGATAGTTTTCTTTTTTAAGTGCTAATTTGTGCATCTTGTGGGTAACATGCTAAATTACAACATATTTTTTTTTTTTTTATGTAGCAAACTTTTTTAATTTATGGAAAAATTACAAAAGTTGTCAAAATATTCATTTTGTCATGGACATTCCTTATTTAATACTGATTCTTATGATGTGTAAAAAGAAATGTTTTTCTCATTTTATGTTTTAATATGAAAGTTCAGGAAAACCATGGAAAATATATGGTAAAAATTATTTACAAGAATGGATCAAGCATAAAAAATTTTTAAAAATACATACATATTCATGTTTCACACCTAAACTCATTTGTAGATACAAATCTGTTAAGTATAAAAATTATTTTTTGAGTACGAAACTGCCGTTTTTAATTATTATATATAATATACATATCTTACTGCAATAAATTTGTGTAAAAAATTTTTTAATCAAAATATTAATTTTTTTTTTTTTGTCAAGAAAAACTATCTTAATACTGCTTCTCTGGGAGAATAACTCGTAGACTCGACTGATGGCCTGCCAGAAAGCATTTCGTTTCTGAAAATATTAGTATTGATTTAAGAAGAATCACTGAATCCTGTATGCATTTTTTTGATGCATACTTGTCTTGAGCATATCAATAGGTGAAATTCCAACTACTAAATGAACTGAGTATTTCTACCAGTGATTTTTGCATCGTCGAGAACAAATACTCCAGAGATTTCGAAACATAAGATAATATAAATGCAAAGTTTTTAATACAAATGATATTGATCACTGACATGACTTAATGGCAGTGTTTATGATCAAATTTGGTTAAATAATTGCAATCAAATATTAATGTGATATTTTCAATTCTTTTAAAAATCTAGATAAGTTAATTAATTTTTAATACAAAATATACTGCTTTGCATTAAAAATTATTCTATTTACAAAATGTAAATTTATCGTTGGTCGATTCATTTATTTATAGCAACAAGAAAATAAAATTATTAATTAGGCACATAATTCGACATTTTATTGGAGTTTAGACCAAATCTCTGCTACTTTAGCATGCACTGGTATTTGTGTCCAATAAGTCGGCAATGGTCTAACAGTTTATCAAGAGATGATTACTGCAGAAAGTCAGAATCGTCGGGAATAACTGCAAAGTAATATTTTATTAAATTGCAGTTGTTTTGACTGTTATATAGAGTTTGTTGTAAAATATAGCAAGATATGGCACAATTATATATCATCATCATTGTATATTGTGCCATTTCTTATCATATTTACCAAGGAGCATGACAAGCACCTTAAAACCCAACAAGTATCGTAAACTAAGTGAGTGACTATTTCAAACTCAATAGGACAAGATGAAGAAAATAATCTAAAGATCACCTAAACTAACACACACACGACATAGATATCTAATATTAATGTTCAGAGCTTCAAAAAAAAAAAATTTTTTTTTTATCAAAGTCTTGGCAATTTACAAATGAAGTAATCAGAAATTACGATTCAGTATGTTCATAAATATAACAATAAACTTGTAAGTTAAATATTTGGACATAAATATGTTTAAGATTCACTGATCAAAGAAGAAAAAATTTAAGTAGAATAAGGGAAAACCATACTTTGCTTCCCCTGTCAAAGCCTAATAATTAAGTTTATAAGAGCATAAAAATATTTTAAAAAATACGTAAGATAAAAGCATACATGAATATAATCACAAATTGTTATTTTTCCTATTCCAAATGGGAATGCTTATTAATTAGTGGAAGAGCTCTAATCTCTTTGAATTAATGCACCATAAAAAGTGCAGAGTGCACTAGACGAAACCATCCATACATTAAGACTTTTCACGAAGGAATGTCGGTAGTTATTATACAGACATTACAAATATGATATCGTAACAAAAATCCTCTTGGACCTGCAAGAGGAATACTTGCCCTAAGAGCTATTATTATTTTTATATTAAGTTGTAAATGAAACAAAATCAGAAATTAAGTAAGAGTAATATATATATATATATATTTTTATATCAGACAAAAAATTTATACCTAAGATAAGAATCAATGTTAATTACGGGATATAAATGTACAAAGATGGGTTTTTGTCTAACAATGTACAGCACATCATAATTGGATTAGGAACAGTATTCACTTTAACTGGAGCGAAGCCACAGACTTATAGTTTATATTTATATATATAGATATTTATATAAAGCTCACACAAATAATGATCTCAGGAAGAATAGCAGCATGAAATGTCTTTGTAAAAAATGAAAATAATTGCATAATAAAGTTTATTTTGATTTTTCTTCGTTGATGTCTTAACAAAAGTAAAGCATAAAACAATCCTATTGTGAATCACCATTTATCTCCTGTTTAATTCAATTCTGATAGCTGAAATTTAAAAATTTTCAAAATTTGAGAATAGGGTTTATGATTGTTTAAAATGAAAACAAAAAAGTCTTTACCTTCAATTATATCTTGTTTCATTTTTGTCATTTCTTTTCGAATGTCTGTCATAATCTCCTGTTTTAATTTTTCCATGTCGAATGGATCAAATCCATTTGTTTTTGCATTATCATCACCAACTGAACCTAACCTTTGCCTGTAAGATACAAAAATCTGAAATTTTAAAATATTCTTATGTATATAAATTAAGTTTTATAAAAATATTTAAAATGGAATTTTTCAGTAAACATCTTTGTATGTGGAAAGTTTTAACTTTTCATATTCAAAGAGTAAATAAAAATTTTCTTTATAATTTGTGAGAAAGAAACACAGTTCCTGACTTAAGTAAATCCATACTTATATAAAGATTCCAAAACTCTTACGAGAAAAACATATTGATTGAAATGGATACAGCTTTAATGTAAAGATACAAGCATTTTCCGATTAATCATTAGTGCATTTATTAATTATGAGATGATGCTAACATTAATTTACATTCTTTCAAATTATTAAAAATTCCGTAAAAAATATATCAAACGATTATTTTGGCAGTGTTAGGGTAAATAAATAATTATTAAAATCTGAAGTTGCATACAGTATATATAGCTTGCATATTGTCATAAAGATATCCCTCAGTTTATGAATTTTCAGTTTAATGAAATGCATAAATCCATATTACTTTTTCAATTTACAAAGAAATTATGACATTATTGATCAATTATCCATTATAATTTGTTTAAATGCATTTCTTACTTATTGTATCAAATTTACTCTGTATACTATTGGAAATTAATTTTGTATTAAAATTACTCACTAGAAGATCTGGTATTGAATCCAACACTTGACAATATGTGTATCTATAATGTATTTAAGACATTTTTCCAAAGATTTTGCAATTACATAAAACTATTTAACTGATTATAGACTAATACAGACATTACAAATATGATATTGTAACAAAAATCCTCTTGATTACACATGATTATACATTATCTTGAAAAAAATGATTACCACTATTCCATCATGTCTTGCTGCATGTATTCAGGCACACATTATATTCAAGAAATATTCAAACATTTCAACTGGGATTTATTTGACCACCAGCACACATTTCCCATCTTGCTCTGAGCAACTATTACCTTTTCAGATAAACAAAAACTAGTTGAGTGCACAGCACTTGTGAACACAGATATGGTGGACTCATACGCAGCTGGTTTCTTTGGCAAGAGAATTGAAAATCATTCTCTGATATGACAAATATCTAAATTCAGGTGCTGAATATCAAAAACAATCCTATAATATATATATGTATGCAATATTGAAACATACATTGGAGAAAATGAGATATCTAACAGAACACAAAGCCAAAGTAAAATTTATTATTAACAAACTGCTGATTGCATCACAACAGTTAAAAAAGATTATAAGATGCATATAACTAGCTCTGTGGCAGGAGGGAAATAATTACACTTCAATACAAGTTAAAGAAAGTAGCGCTT
>WUQG02036153.1:0-10833 GCA_011317285.2 Androctonus mauritanicus | reverse complement strand
AATGTTACTATAATTACTGTATAGCAGTGTTATACTTTGTTCTTCCATAAAAATGGGGTGTCCCTATCATTTCGGTATGCACCTTACCTTCCAAGTGCATGAATCAGTGCAGAGCTATCTGTCTGGATTTCCTATATGTAGTGGTGATGAATGAAAGAGTAGTCTTACTATGTAACAACCATCCTCACTTCTTGAATAAGCAGATAGAAATTGACTCTCACATGTCCTTTCTGCTACAGTCAATACACTTGATGTAGATACGGAATCCAAATTCCAAAATTTAGACACTAATTCATCTGTATTGAAATTGATAGTATTTATTTGTATATGGCTGGTTCTTCAGTAGGGACATTAACTTTACTTGAAATAATCCATCCTAATTTGGAACGTATTGCAAATGTTCCTCATCACATTTAACCAACTCACCCATTAACGTTGGGATGGAAATGTTCTCTCTAAGAAGTATATCAATTGGAGTTGATCTATGAAATTCAGGATCTGCTAACATCAAGTCTTTAAAACATTCAACCATAGTAGGATTTACAGAATAATGTGGTAGATCACCTATAATTTTACTCACCACAAACACTGAACTATTGAAGACTGGTCTAGTTGTAAAATGAGGAATAAATTTTATCATAGAAACACCATTAGTATTTACATTAGATGAACTATGACAAGAAATAAGAATCCTAGCATTCCATCTTGTCAATCCCTTTCTGTAAATACACTCTTCAGTGATGAAACTTGCCTGACTATCAGGATCCAATAAAACACGACACAATTGGTATTCTCCTGAAGAGTTTCTCGCTGTAACAATAACTGTTCACAAAAGTACTTGATGCTGTACATTAAAATCCATAAAACATGAAGTAATATTAGGGAATTCTGAATTCTCACTATTGTTAACTAATGACAAATTATGGGTAACAGGTTTGGTGTTCAATGAAATACTAGCAACTGGGTGTTGTGTGAACTGTTCCTTAGGATCAAATGTTATTGCACCTTGACTTGTCCTTGTCAAAATGCAATAATGTATGATGATATTTTTGACATTTCTTACATCTATTTTTAATTTTACATGAAGCTGCGTGGTGATATGGAATTAAGCAGTTAAAACAGATATTATGACTCCTTATATATATTACACATCCTTGAACATTTAACGTTATGAAATTATTGCACTTACTCAGTGTGTGATTACCATTGCAATAAATATACTGAATCTGAAGGCCCGAAGCTAAAGATGTGACTCTTGACATAACTAACTATTCTCTTTATTACTGCCATCTTAACATATTGAATCATCCAAGAAGGATTTCTTAAAAGTCCAGCATATAATCTGAAGATTGGGAACATCGTCATCAGTTAATAAATGCTCCCACCAACCTATAGTTGTATGATCAAATTTGTTCTGAATTATAAACAACAATTGCATCAGATAATTTATCGTGTTTAAAATTTAATGTTTCCAATAACCTGAGACATTTATTGGCAGAATCTACAATAGCAGAAATTTGGAAAGGATTTTCATTATTCAAAAAAGATAAGTGTAACAATTTGTTGATTAAAGATGATAGTAACTCACATCTATGTGAATATCTGTGATAGTAATTCCTATGCTATCTCAAAATTGTCATTACAAATGGGTAGGGAATGAATAATTTTCAAAGCCTTGCCTCTCAAGGAACTCTTTAAATATTGAAGTTGTTGCACATCAAGTAAATGCTCATTATTTGAAATGACTATTCAAAACAAATCCTGGAATGACAACCACTCTTCTATTTTATTACTAAATGTTGGTAACGACAATTTCAGGAGCTCAACTTCCACCATATTTGAGATGTGTTATCATTTGGAGTGTGAGTATTCATCCTTGTCCCAGCTCTATAAATTACGAGAAATAATTCATCAGTTATCTCCTATACAACTTGATTTTCTTCAATGTATTTTTCCAAATCTTCATTGTTACAGTTTATACAAATATTATTAAAGTTCCTCCAATAGTTTACTGGTTCTTGACTTATATAGCTCAAGAAGTGCACTATCTGCATTATCAGAGTTACTAAAAACACTATTCTTTAATTTCATTAGATTGCTCTTTGCAATTCTTTTTTTTGTTAGAAATATTCTCAAATTCTCCATATTAAAGTAATAAAATAGAATCCATTCACCACGTGTTTAGGCTTAACTCGGTCCAATAATATATCGTCTCATTCCAAATTAATCTGCATTAATCCACCTTGATGGACCAAAATGTACTAACTCAATTTATAATTTCGAATAAAGTGGACTGTAAAAAATTGTTTTCACACTTAATTTTTACCATTGTTATTGTTTAAAAAAAAATATCTTGCTACAACTAGCCATATACTACACAGACACTTATTACATGCCAATCTACATGGTAAGGAACAAAAACTCTCTCAGATGTTGCCAATTGCAACAAGAACATGAGTGTTTCCACTCTAGACAGAAATTAAAATAAATGATTATCCAACAATGGCCATTGAAAATATATATGATATGATCATTTTTCTATTATAAATAATGTTTATTTGTAAATTATATTAATTCAAAACTTTTGATTTGCTATGATAAAAGAAATATAATTTTGCATTAAATTTTTAAAATATCAAAATACTTTTTATTTTGTGAATTAAAAAATATGTTTAGAAGTATTTAAGTAAATCAAATGTTTAATAGTTTAATTTTTTTAAATTGTAAAATCTTTCTCCTATTCAATATATCTTTTTAAATAGTAAAATAAAAATAGAAAAATGCTATAAATTTATATAAAAAAGAAGAGAGAAACTTTGACTTCTAAGTATATTTCTAATATATATTAAAAGCAAGAAAATATTTTAACTTAAAAAACAGAATTAATTTTTTGACATCAGTCAGGGACAATTGTTGTTAGCACAGTTTGTCAGTTTTATTGCCAAACAAAACAGCCTCTCCGATAATCTGATACTTTTTTTGTTTTATTATTTTTCTTGTTTAAAGGAACTACAGTAAATTTTTATCTATTCCTAATTTTTAAATTTCTCATTTTCACTTATTATTTCCAAATTATAACCATGTGTTTCAGCATATAGATAGCCATTAATAAATGCATTAAAATCAGCTACAGCATTGAAAATAAAAAATAGAGATTTCTTTTGTATGCAAGTTTAATTCTTTTCATTTATTCCTGTCTTCATTATTAGAATATTGTCTATACATTTATGAAAACATGGATATTATGTAATTATTCTTTATGAAAAAAAGGGATTTTTTTTTTTTACATAATTGTGATTTATCAGTTATATAATATATAAATTTAAACTTTGTTTATTTAAATGATTCTGTTTTTAAAATTATTTTTTTGAAAAACACTAAAGTATAAAAAATATATATTAGTATTAAAAGATCCTTGCCGTTATAGGCATATTTTGAAAACATATACAATGTATTAGGAAAACTTGGTTCTGATTATTTGCACATTGATTTTTTTCTACAGTTTTGATTGTTCAGTTATTCTTTAATATAACCCTCATAATTTCCAGAAGGTTCACAAACTTATGTCTGTCTGTCTTTCTACCTTTCAATATGAAAAAGATTTAGTTGAGGAATATTAAAATTCATAATGCTATGATGCTCTATACCTATTGAAAGTTAATCATTTTATTAATATTCATTGTATTGTCCCCAAAAAGAAATTTTTTTTAATCAGAAAATTATTTCATTCATTGATTTCATTTATGTCATACCTCATCCTTATTGAAATGTCATATTATCATCAAACTAATTGAATTACAACTAGTAGAAATTATTTGTTCTTTCTGACTTTATTAAAGTATAAAATTATGGGATCAGTTATCAATATTTTATGAAGATGACATGATAGGCATGTTTACATAACATCCATCTAGCTATTAAATCATGATGACATCATGGGATCCCGTGATTAATCTCCCAAATTCAAGTAAAATCATTTTGCTATATAATTCATTATTATAGCATATGAATTAGTTGATTGATCATAATTATGTCACTTGACTGTGGTAATGACATCAGAGTAATATTACTCCATTGTTACATCATTGTGATATCCTAACAATTGTTTTTTTGATGTAACACCATCATTGCATCATCATGATGCCACATGATAATTGCATTTTATGACATCATACATTGATATGTCACGATGATGTCATATAATTAATTATAGCATTTATAATCTTTTGGCTTTTCATATCAAATTTTACCAGTTGATTTAACCAGCATATAATGTTGCAATGACATCATGTAATTACATTTTGTGATGTCATCTATTGTTATGTCACCAATGATATCAAGCCAGTGTTGCTATGATGTCATCCTGAATTTAAACATTGCTCTGAAGGATTTAAATGAAGGGATTTTTACTGCTATCTAAAAATACTCCATCCCCTGGTGCAATCTCAATTCTGAGTAGCCTATGTTACCCCCTGAAGTCCCAGGAAATCTCCAGGTGAAATTGGTCCCAAGGCATCGAATGATGTGAAAGTCTTTGTAGAACAGATAGAGAACATATAAACATTGCATTGCATTATATATGTATAGATTATAGGGTTACATATTAATTTATAGAAAATATAAAAGAATATAAATTTATGCACAGAATTGCCAAATCTTTTATATTTGTATAAAATTTGTTTAATATATTGTTTGTTTGATATATTTTATGTACAGAGTGATTTGTAAATCAATAGCACAAGTAAACAAGCATATTATATACTCAAAAATAAGCATAAAATGTCATATTGAAAGATTTTATCATCAAATTATCATGCAAAAATGGTTCTTGTAAGAATGGTTGATATAGGAGGTAATCTGTAGATGTTAGCTATGTATTTCCAAATATATGTTTTATCACATTGAATGTTAGAAAAAAATCTTTTATTTTTCATATACAAATTTAAGTCATTGTATTGCACAACTGTTAAAAACAGTATGCAAATTTTCACATAACATTACCTTCTGATGTGAAAGTGACAGGTTCTCAGTAATAAAAAGAACAATGTAATTGTCCAGAATTTGTTCCACTACTGGAATCTTAATATTAATCCAGAAATCAAGATTGCTAGATTTTAATTCCATTGAATGAGTTTTAGCATTGTAACAAATTATTAGTTTATATGAATCATTAACTTTTATTTAGTTTGTGTTATTGACCATAAAAAAGTAAGTTGCATTTGAAGCTTCAGTTAACATAGTGACGTCACCATGACATGATGACATATAATTGTCATGTCATGGGTCAACGCCATTTGTATATTTGTAATATGGATGTAAATGATTGTGTCAACAGTGTTTGTCTTAAAATCAGTTATAAATATTTTTCTCCTCATAATGATCAACTGTATTTTATTTTATGACCATATTTTAAATTATAACCTGCATTTTAAAAAAATGCCTGTCAAGATAGACAACATTTCATTTTTCTTTGTAAATATTTTTTATTTTTGTTTACAAAATATACACAGTAAATAAATTATTTATCATAAATTAATGATTTTTAATACATCTAACTTTTATTCATATAAATAATATAAACTGATGATTAAAGGATGAATAATAATTTATATATACTAGATTACAAAATTAGCTGATTTTTATTTATATTAGATATTAAGTCATTTCCTGTGCTATTTGACCAAAATTATTTCTCCTGTCATAATTGCTTACCTCATCCTTTGTCTTCAAGTCTTCATTGCTTGACAACTACAATGCTAAAATTAATCAAATTTTTACAATATTTTTTATAAAATTGTATAAGAATAATAGAAATTTGAGTATATATTAATATTTTTAATAATGATATATAAACTTAGAATTTGTGGTAAGAAAATTTAAAATCCATTTTTATTCCATAATTAACCAGTTTTGACCCATTTTTTGAAAATTTTTTGGCCCACTCTAAAAACTCTAAAATAATTTTGTTTAAAAATGATAATTAACACATTGTCAATGGGAAGTGGTTTCTAATGAAAAACCTAGTTGAAGATCATGTTCTTGGTCAATTTAACCCCCCAAATTTTATTAAACTTGGCATTAGTGTGTGAATGGAGACTTTCATAAATGTTGACGATATGGACTTGCATTTAGTATATTGCTAAGCTTAGGGAAATACTGCTGAAGCAGAGATTGTACCACATTATCTATCTTAAACAGGAGATTCCTGATTAGAAAGCATTTAAGGCTATAAACAAATATTTAAGAGATCATAGTATAGTACATTTTGTTTGGTTGAATGCAGTAGATGACCACAATGATTAAAGAGAAACACTGAGGATCAAATTTTGCATAGAGTATAAGTTCATCCTAAAGCAAGTATTTTTGCAAATAGCTCATGGTTTAAACATCAGTCAGCCAATATTTTAGCGCATCTTCATGCACGACACTTGCTTCTTTTTTATGTACAAAAAAATCCAAAAACTGATATTAGTGGATTATAAGCAGTAGTAAATGTTTTGTTAATGGCTTCTGCATGATTCTGTCCAAGATTCATTTTTTATGCATTATATACTTTTTAATAGATTAAGCAAAATTATCAAGAAACAGAATTATCAATGTGCATAATATGCATTACTGAGTAGAAGAAAATCCAAAAACTATTATAACAAAATCTCAGCAGCAACAGTTTTCAATAAATATTTGATGATATTTTGGGTGACAATTTTATTGAGCCTCATATTCGTTCACTTTTTAGAACATGCATTATCTGAATTGCTAAATAATATTCCTTTGTTGATCAGGAACAAATGTAGTTTATGCACAATGGTATATTACCACATTTCAGTCAACAGCTTGCTGAAGTCATGTACTGAGGCAGGTGGATAGCTTGAGATGGAATTAAGGTTAGGTAAATGTGCTGCCATCTGACTGATCAATCAAATGGCAGCACATTTACCTAATCTTAACTCTTTGGATTATTTCTTATGGAGACATTTGAAAGCTCTGATTTATGAAACAGAAGTTCCAAATGCATGGAACTACTGAGATGAATAACAAATTGCTGGAAAACAAAACATACACGAAATCTGATGTCTCTCCTTTGTTTTCCTATGTTAAAACATAATAAATAACCACTTTTTATTCATCTAATGTTGAATAAAATACGTTCATCTTTATATCACCTTGAAAAATGAATCACAACTTGGCATAGTACTATTTTGAAA
The DNA here is from genome assembly GCA_011317285.2 of Androctonus mauritanicus. Classification (NCBI taxonomy): domain Eukaryota; kingdom Metazoa; phylum Arthropoda; class Arachnida; order Scorpiones; family Buthidae; genus Androctonus; species Androctonus mauritanicus. Next base: position 3,628 of record WUQG02036153.1, on the reverse strand, counting down.
TATTATTCATATATTGCACATTCTTTGGCTGATTTTATTGACAGATTAATGGAGATTGGTTCACTCCTAAAGAAAAAATAACAGTTATGAGCTTTAAGAAATTCTGTTCTATAAATCTCCTATCTGCCTGTCTATTTTTACGTAGATTTATGTTGTTATATCTTTTTGATGACTTTATAACTCTAGAAATGCTTAGAACTCTAGAAATGCTTAGAAATTGAAAACAGAAATATAATTCCTGTTTTCAATTTAATGGAAAATAATATGAGTGAGAAGAAGGTCTAACTATGGAAGGGCTTCTATCTGGTATAATGGTAGAACTAGTAATTAGACATACAGATGAGCAAATCCTTCCATCTTACTTACCATATATTAAATTATATTTTAGATATGTGGACAATATATCATGGAGAGAAGTTCATAAAATACATGATCTTATTAAGGACTTTAATAATGCAGAACTGGATCGTAATTTGCAGTTACAGCAGCTTTCTCAAAACATATTAATTCCTTGATATAAATATTGATCTTACAGAGCTGGATTATAAAACATCAATTTACAGAAAACTTATATTTTTGCTTGCTATTATTTCATTCTGGTTGAATTATTTACCATCATATAAAAAAGCAGCATTTAAAACTGTCTTTCAAAGTATTATGACACATTGTAACACCTTGGAAACTAAATAAGATGAGTTAAATACTATATTAAAGCATGGTGATATTCAAGGATATACATATTCTTTTGTGTTAAAATTGTATAGCTTATTCATTTTACCAAATAAAATTTTGTTACATCTTGTTGCCCATGATACTTTGGACTCTAATTTTAATCCATTAAAAGTTATAGCAGTTATACATGGCCCAATTTTTAAAAATACAGTCAAACCTCATTAAGACGAACTCGCTTAAGACAAATTTCCGATATTAAGAACTATCTTTCCCATCCCCAGCCTGGCCCATATTCGAATAATGTTAAATTATTCATTTATGACGAACTCGCTTAATACAAATTCTTCATTAGTACGAAAGAATTTTCGAGGTCCCACGTATTCACGCTATGGTTCGTTAAAACAAATTTGTTTCCTTTCATCAAATATACAATACATCTCAGCCTTAATATCCAATTTACACCACACGTTTAAGTTTCGACGAGTTTACAGTTGTTAGCTTAAAATTACAGTTTTACCGGATCAAGTCGAGTTCTGATGGGAAACAATAGAATTTCTTCTCCGGTTCCGTTTTTACTGGTAAGGGGATAGAAGAATCGGTCCCCAGGATGACACAATTGTCATTAGATCTAGTAAACAACTGCAGCTAGCCACGATTTCATGGACCGTAAGCTGTCCGGGTGGGAATATTGTACATTAGAATGGAAGGAGGCACTAATAAACCACACCTTCTCTTAGCGCACGTGCACTTTCTTGCTGAGACAAAGTAAACGAAAGCTATTTTCTGACAAACTATTTGACGTAGAAAGGTCTAGTTTATTTTGGTTAGAAAAGGAATTTATTGCGGCCATTCGATTTATAGTGTTTGTCAAGTACACTCAGTTTTTCACATTATACAGTACTGTATTTATAGCTTAAACTGTACAATAATGCATAAAAGCACTAAAAAATCGTTAAGTTTGGAAGAGAAGCAAGAAATATTGAATGAAGTAGATGATGGCTTGAGAAAAAAATCCGAAATAGCTCAAAGCCACGGAATTCCACGAAGCACGTTATCTACAATTTTAAAAAACTGAAGTAAAATTGAAGCAGCATAGGCCACAAATCAATTTGAACCAAAACGAAAGCGAATGAGAACTGCAAAGAATGAAGATGTAGAAATAGCTTTGATGAAATGGATTAACGAGGCTCGGAGTCAGAATATGACTTTAACCGGAGGGATACTACAGGAAAAAGCACGTTTCTTTGCCAATGCATTGAATGTGCAGAACTTTCAAGCGTCTACTGGTTGGCATTACCGATTCAAAGACAGACATGGAATCATCTGTAAAAAAGTTTGTGAAGAAGAAGGGAGTGTTAGCTCTGAAACTACAGATGCATTCTTGCATGACAAATTACAATCTGTTTTGAAAGAATATAAACCGTGCGACGTTTACAATGCTGATGAAACGGCACTTTTTTGGAAAGCACTTCCAAATCATACTCTCTGTGTCAAAGGCCAAAAGTCCTCAGGCAGAAAATGCAGTAAAGAGCAAATAACTGTAATGATAGCATGTAACATGGACAGATCAGATAAAATACCTCTGCTTGTCATCGGAAAATCAGCAAAACCGCAATGTTTTAAAAATATGAAAGCACTTCCAGTGCGTTATAATGCGAATAAAAAGTCCTGGATGCCATCTGAAATTTTCACAAAGTGGTTAAAGGAATTGGACAGAAAATTATATTGTGAGAAAAGAAAAATTTGCATGTTTGTTGATAATTGTACTGCACACTGTAAAGTATCGTTATTGAAAGTTATAAAGCTAATTTTTCTCCCTCCAAACACCACTTCGAAGTTGCAACCATGTGACCAAGGCATAATTCAATGTATTAAATTTTATTACAGAAGAGAGATGATTCGACGAGCTATAGACACCTTCAATAAAAAAATTCCCTTCCAAATCAATTTATTGGAATCATTGACTATTTTAAGGAGCACATGGAGGAATGTTAGTCAAACAACAATTCAAAATTGTTTCCGTCACGCTGGCTTTGTTTTAATGGAAGTAGATATACAAGAAAGTTCCAAGGAATTAAATGAAACCGACTGATACTGAGGATGGTCAGGAAGGGGAACTTTTTCCCAACAATATAACTTTTGAAGATTATGTCATGATGGACGATGAAGTTTTGACAACTGAAGTATTGAATGAAGCTGAAATAATCGATTCATTAACAAACAGAGAAAACGAGGAAGATCAAAAAAGTGAAAATTCAGAATCTGAAGAAGAAGAAAAAAATTACCATCTTTGTCAGAAGCCTCTGTTGTGCTAGACACTGTCTGCCAATTTTTCTAGGCACCGAGAATTCATTAATTACCTGAACAACGTCGAGATCCAAGATTTTCTGAGAAAATGCTGGGAAAGAAAAACAATCTTCGATAACAGATTACTTTAAAAATTAATTTAAATAAATCACAACTATTCAAATCAAGTAATTTTTTTATCTTTATTTTTATTTAGTTATTTTCAGTTTAGTTATTTTTTATCTTTATTTTTCCGTTGAGACCAGATAAGTCCTATCTATCCAGTACTATATTGCTATTTTTTTAAATGGCAATATAGTACTTATCTGGTTTCTACGAAATTGTATAATAATGTACTGAATATGTTTCTTATTTTCTTTCAAACGTTCACATATTTAAAAAAATTAAATTTGAAATAAATTCTTATTAAATCTGATTTTGTTTTTTTTGTTTTTGTTCAGTAAAGGATCAATAGAACACTGTACAATATTAAAAATGATACACGATTTAAATTATGCTTCACTCAACACATTTAACTTGATTTACTAAATAGATGACGTCATTTCCTCCTACTTATAATACAAACAATGGTTTAGACCAGGGGTCTCCAAACTACGGCCCGCGGACAGATTTTGTCCGGCCCGCGGAGAGCTAGCATACTTGAAAACTC
>WUQG02036142.1:0-10833 GCA_011317285.2 Androctonus mauritanicus | reverse complement strand
TACCGGTAAACCGGTATTTTAATTTTCATTTACCGAATTACCGGTAAATGAAAAAGTCGGTAAATTTACAATCCCTAATCCCGAACATTTGAGATTTGGTAATTGAGAATTCAAGCATTGGCAAAATGGGCATAAAAATTTGATATTTGTTGCTTTCTGAAATAATGCAAAATGGAAAATGAACTGTTGACAAATTCTGATATCTTTTTTATCGTGGCATCGAGGTATTTTAGGTCTAAAATTAATCTTTAATTTATAAAATTATATATTAGATATAATATCAATAAAATATAAACTTTTTATGTACAATAATGTGTGTAAAATTATCTGATCATCCTGATTTTAAGAGTTGAATTTTAATATATATACTATTTCATACAATTGGTTTTTGTTATTCAGAAAGTGAGGATCAAAATCTATTTTTAACTAATCAATTAACTATTTTTAACTAAATTTTTAACATATTTTTAATATGGGATCCACTCCATATGTTATCCACTACGTAAAAAAGTGTTCACGCTGTTACCTGTACATCGATGGTCTAGCCAATGAGATAATGCGATAAAAATTCGACAGCCATTCAACCACAAACAAGTTTATAAGAAGTTTATACAAATAAAATGCATGACCATGTTGCTTGGGATTATGAATAATGTTTAGCGTCGATAGCATATACAAATGCTCAAGGAATGGAAATAGTCTCTTTAATCTGTTTGATTGTCGAACTTATAATTAAAACTGGCTGTTTAGTATATTTTAGATCAAAAAGGGAAAGACGAGCAGCTCAGTAGCAGAGCAGTGGTCGAAAATACTTGCGAAATGAAATCGATGGTGAAATTCAACAAGTAATTAGAAATATACTATATGAATGCAGCTGTTTCTACATTCATATTTTGTTTTATCCCATAAGCAAGGATTTTCTTGCACTGTCAAAAATATTTCCTTCGATGTTCTCCATGTTGGATATCCTTTCTCGAATGTCATCGATTTGAAGAATTCTATGAAGACGGATAGAATAGACTTCTACTCTATCCAGTTCGAATGCGATTCCGTTCTTCTTCCGTCCACGTCCAGTTTGCACAGTTCAGTAAGAACTTTACTGCGCAGACTCCCGGACGGAGACGAACAGGCATAGACTATATTGGAACTAACCCTGACACACTATGTCCAACCCGAATTCCGTGTCCTCCATATAACATACAACAATTTAATATAGAATCTCAAATTTCTATTGTATGTTCTAGTTTAATTGTTTCAATTGTAAACCTACTTACATAAATATAGTAAATGTTATTAACGGTAATATATAAAAATAAATACTGAATTTAACTATATAGCACAATTAATATTTTCAGGTGTCAAGTGGGCTTTATTCAATATTTTCATCTTTGTTGGAATTAAGAAGATCAAATAAACCTATAAACTGTTTCCAGCAACATATGAATTCATCTACAGGTATTTGTGTAGAAGCTTTCGAAAGAACTATTCTCCTTATATTCCGAAAGGGCTATTTATCCAAGATATATTAATGAATTAAATTATGTCATCAAAATCATCTCCAATGAATTAATTTACGCAATAAGCTATATAATGCTGAAAATATTCTATTGTAAAACTTTTAGAGATAATAGAGAACTTCCGCACAGCTACGACTCAACTCCGATCCATAAAGTCCACGGTCTGGGTTTTTATCGAGGTAGTGAGTCGTATCGTTACTTTTTCTATCTGTTTTGGTCATATCGTTGACTGAAAAAACAATTCTTTTATCGTTGTGTTTTCGGGACGAGTCCATTCAATCCACATTAATAATATTCGCTCTCAGCGGTTTAATATAACAGATGATCTTAATTACAGATAATAGAGGATAGAATAGAAATAATTTATGAGAATAAAGAGAATTTACGATTTTACGATAATATCTGGTGTCAGCGGTTTGAACTAATTTTCCGTTGCTGAAGCGACTATGGGGTAAATGCTAAAACAGAGACCGTGTCTCTGTTTTAATATTTTCTGCCATCTCTTGGCCACAATAAAATATCAAAATTATAATAAATGTACAGGGTAACTTCATTGTTCATCACTTTATCTCGGAAGATTGATAGTTTAAAAATGATTAATGGGGAAAGAGATAGGCAGTCACGGTTATCTCATATGACTCCTTTTCCTTCGGAAAGTAAACTAAAAAGCTGTTTAGAAATAACGCTGATGATGAAATAAATAATAGTAAGAAATATACTGTATAGTAATTAAATACCAATAATTTCAAATAAGAACCATTTTCGATATCGATCATATTTCTATGAAAAATAGAAATACTATCAATTATTAAAAATATTTTAATAATTTCGTGGAATATCAATTTTTATCGATGAATAATACATATTGATTATCGTCCAGATAGCCGCGGGTGAAGCGTATTTGCTTTCATTCTGTTGGATCTGGGGTTAGTTGCAAGGTCTCACACCTGAATTTTTTGCTACTGAGACAATTCTCACCTGACGGATGACCCTAAAAAGAGTGTAGGCAATCCTTAATGAGCATGAAAATGCTCTGCCGCTAAATGTACACAGTATGGAAAGCGTCATATAACCATAACATAAAAAATAGATATTAATTGGAAATATAATTCCATATAAATAGAACGCAATGATAATTCATATCATTTTCAAAAAGAAACTAAGATTGTCCTTAAACTATGAGCATTCGACTTATGATATTCTGATGTTATGATGGCTCTTATAATATTCCAATCTTAGTTATTTTCATAGCTTATTAATTATAAATATTGACTCGTTTTTTATTTCGTTAAAAATATAGTAGGGAAAGACCGCTTATATTGGAACCCTAAGATCTCAAGGACTTTTGTACAGGACATTTGAACGGGAAAAGATATAAAAACTAATCTGTCTAAGAAACACATGTATTAAGAGTCGAACCAAATAGTTATAATTAATTTTTTAATAGAAACAGCAATATAAATTAGTTTCTTTGAAAAATCTGAAAAAGTATAATTGGACCATACGATTCCTAAATCGGACTATAGTGAAAAATAAGATTAAAGCTACAAAAAATTAAATAATTCTTTTATTTACTACAACCATTCCTTGAGTAGTATTTTTTGTTCTTGGTCCCACTTTTGCGCAGTTTTGATGAGCCCTTTCTTTGCAGCTCATGCATTGAATCATATCCTGTACCTCATCCTGTTTGCATAATTTGCAAAGCCATGTTATTTCAATATCTCTAGGAAAGTCAACAATTCTTACCAATGTCTGCTTGTGTTCTACAGCATTAATATTGGTACCATCAATGCGCCTCTTTAATGTAGCTTTCGGGACATTATAGATGCGAGCTGCACTGTTTAGCCCCATGTCTCCATTTCTATAGGCAATTAATGCCATTTCCATCAACACTTCTTCCTACGCATCATATTTGCCTCATTTTGATATCATCTGTAGAAAGTAAAAGATAAAAATAAATTTAGGCCCTACATAATTCTGCTTAACTACGCATTCCGAATAAAATATGTATAGTCCCATTACTTAATTTGATGCATTACAACTTCATAAAACCGTTTTAAAGTTAATTTTATGGTATTCGCTTAAACTGGACCAGATAACTATGAATGGTTGAATATAAAACACTAATACTGGTTCGATTTAAGACATTACGCCATTTTGCCTTCCTTCTCTTAAGCCAAGAAAAAATGTCATAAACCATTGATTGAAAGTATACCATTTATTTATAATTATTTACTATTTACATAGTTACAGACGGGACTTAAACCTGATTACAATTAGCAGCCCCACAGGCTTAGCTTCAGAGCTATAGAATTAGATGAAGCAGTCAAGGAATTTAAGTATTCAAAAAACAACCCAGCATGCACTCATACACCACCGTTTTTTACCTATGTAGCAAAGCGCTTAAATTATTCGAGTTAATGACACCAAAGCGCTATGTTCCACCGAATGCGAAATTCTATGCGGACGGTCGGATTTAAGCGGTGGTATAACATTGGCGGTCTTCCCCTATAAAAAGATAAATCAGAAAAAATGAGTTCTAAAGCACTGAAAATCCCTTGGGAAAAGTTAATCGGTGATACTACAGAAAGAATTGAAACAAATTCGAGGAAAGTGGAAAAGTTATCCTTACAAAAATCTCTGATATCGTTCGCGATATACATTATGAGAGATTATATTTGGCTTCAATTCATAATACTTTAAAATCTTTAACAATAACTTAAAAGAAGTCTTTAATTATTAGCTGGAGTAAATTGAGAAACTACCATGATTATATTTAAAATATTGAGTATGCCTATGATTTTGTCTGGAACGCTCCTGATAGCCATAGTAAACCATTAATTGATAATTGTGTTTTCAACTTTCATTTGGCACGCAAATATGGCTGAAGTGAAAGAAAAACAAGCTCACTAATATTGGATTCTATTAATGAAGAAATATGGCATTGATTATAGCGATAAATGCATGAAAAATTTTAAATTTTTAATTGGGTCGTTCATTGCGGAAATTCTAAACTAAATTAAGGCACAATTCACGGAATAATTAGACTATAAAGAATTGGAAAATTTTTGGCAGTTATATGGCAACTTTCGTAATGTTGACAGAGTCGAGAGGAATGAAAGTTTAGAAAATATTATGTTCTGCAATCGTAATAGCCTAGTAGTAACAGACAGGTATGTAGCATATAACTACTTTGCTGAGGAAAACAGGCAGATAGGTTGGGCAGATTTATCAAAGAATTTTGAAAGATTAGCGCATAATTGGAACAGGTTATGCTTACAAGTTAGGTCTATAAACACCGTGAATTACCCAATTAATGATGCAAAATATAGTATTTAAGAGTGCATTTCTAAATATATATGATCATTTTCATATAATTACTTATAAACATAGTATATTTTCTCTCTATATAAAGAATATAAGTTATAATTAATTTCTGATTAATGAAAAATTTCTCATAAAATAGTCTCATTAAACATATAGGAAGTAAATTTCGCAATCTTCGGAAAGGGATTTATTGATAAATCTTGAGATTATGAAAATGGAACTTTTCAAAAAATATTATGCTGAAATGCATTCATTGTATTTACAATTACTTATTTTCTTTCGATATAAAAACATAGGATATGATTCAGAGTATCTGATCGAAATGCATTGATTTTATTATCATTATAAGATAAAATAACAAGACTCTCATTATAAGAAATTGTATTTGCAAAAAGATACATCATCATCCTTAGTATTCTTAGATATCAAAGAAATCTGAAAAATAAAGATTAGTGTTTCTTTAAGTACAGAATACATCTTGGAAAGAATAAACTTCTGTTTATGTCTATAAAGTGGTTCATAAATCTTATATAACATAACTGAAGCAACCTCGATTTCCAAATGTTTAATAGCTTTTTCTTTATTTTACTCAAAAAAAGTACATAAACTTTATTGTATTTGGTATTACATCACACAATGACCTTTAGATAATAACAATAAAGGAAACTGAAGCATAACAATGAAAGAAACGAAATTCTCTGGAAAATTTTCTTTCTTGTTCATATCGCATAGTAAACATGTTTTGATGATAACGCTTTAAATAAACTCCAAGTGTAAAAGATTTATCAACACTTTTATGTAACAAAGCACAATATTTCATTCTATCAAAGATCCATTATGGAAACTGTGCTTTAAAAGAAACGCGTTATTTTGCAAAATTGTTTGATTTTTAAGGAAGTTAAAGATGATAGTGTATACATTTTCTGATTTTCTTAAAGGTTAAGAGTATTTTCTTTATATAACAATATATATATGTATAATATTACTATTTTACATAAAATAACCACATTTATAAAATTAATTTTCACGGGTAAAAGTGATATACCAGTAATTAAAACTTATATTTACTTTAATTAATATTCACAGTAAATATATAACTTCTTCCAATATCCAATATGAACAAATTATTATAATAAAAGTAATTATATTTATATTTATTGTATGACACTTTAGATATGTTCACATTAGTTATTCTTCCGCATACTTTTATTGCGTTAAAATATGTTAGTTATTGATAAAATGTATTAAACTGGCTAAAATGACATATTTGCTAAAATGCATTAATATGACTGACTTCTTTAATATATAATTTCATAGTTCAGTGCTGTACATAAAAACTTATACAATGAGTTTTACATATGAACAAATGTTAAATTATAAAAGCGGCATAATTGTTTGTGTGATTAAAGCTATATCATGCAAACACGAATTTATCAGAAAAATTTCTATTTTGCAAGCGATGCAACAATATTTCTGATATTTTGGATTGAATCTAATTGTGAAAAATATACTTAAATCAAACTGATGTAAGGTTAAGTGAATATATTATCGATTCATAGAATGATAAACGAAGTTATAGCCTCCAGTAATAAAACAGTGTACAGTATGGCGTACATTAAATAAATAATTATCAGTTACCTAAGTTTAGATAAAAATATTCTATCAATATTTCAGAAAGTAAATATAAAATCATTACATATGCTTATGAACAAATTACTTAATTTAGCATTTTTCTACGCAGTTGAAGGAAATTAATTTTTCAATATTTTTAAATATATGCTATCTAATAAGAAAATAATTTAAAAATTAAATGTTTTCGAAATTAATAAGAGAAAGTAATCAAAATTTCATCAAGATGTTATTTAATTAATAATAAAAATTCAAAATTCTGTAGTAAAATAAGCAGTTTTAAGAATATGGAACTCACTCACTCTAATTCACTCACTCACTCTAACTCACTCACTCACTCACTCTAACTCACTCACTCACTAACTCACTCTAAGAACTCACTCACTCTAAGAATTTGTTATTCAGATAGATTATAAAATGAAGAAATCGCGTTTTATCATACAACAAAACAATATCAGTGATATTAATAATGTACGGTATATCAAAACTCGGAGATAATTAACAGTAACTAGTGTGTTATCTAAGAAAACAATAAATATCGTTTGTATCCTACAAATTAAATTTGTAGGATAAAGTCATAATTTCTATAATTATTTCCTGCATGGTTGAGGATATAATTCAACTCTCGTTTAAACACTTGCGGTAAAATGCGTTTTTTTTTTTTTTATAAAAGAGAAGCCAGTGTTGGTGAACCCCTTACCACTCAAGTAAGAGTACAAAGGGGTCCAAAATGGTTAACTATTAAGTATGGAAGTGACTGTTATGCCTTTATTTCAGGCGGGGGAACCTATTAGTATAATTCTTTATTATGCATGTACTATAGTGTGTAAAGTAAGGATAGTGCTGTTTTTCATTTTAAATAATAATTTTAGAAAAGTTGGATGAACCAAAAATCAGCTGTCGTGAAGAAGATGCAGGAACAGTGCTCTGAACCTAAAGGAAACAAAGCCCACGCACAAAACACACAAACAAAGCCAGGCACACGAGAAGAAAACGGGAAAAAAGGAAAGAAAAGAGGGGTAAGAACAACAAAAAGGAGAAGGGAACAAAAAGAATGACCAACTCAAAAAGAAAAGGAGAAACGCGAAGAAACCCCGAAAAACAACAAAGAAACAGCAGAAAACACAACACGCGAAGAAACAAGAAGAAACGAAAGAAAAACAGGAGGCAGAGCAAAGACAAAAGAAGAAACAAAGAACCAAGAAAGAAAAAGAGAGTTAAAATGCGGTTAAAAGGTGTAATCTTTTCTTCTATTATTGGTCTGTTACATTAATGAATGATTGCATTTCTTATGGACAGATTTCCATCTCTCTTTTCTTGTACTTTTATCATTTTGCCTTTCAGTTGTCAAAGGGTTAAACTTCCCAGTATATCCTGTTTTTACACAAACAAAATGTCTAAAAATAAGAATTTACTTATAAATAAAAATATAGTATGTAATAAGTAATTACACATAACCTACAACAATAATATCTGTTTTATTTCTAACAAAACTGAAAACGTACAATATAAATAAAAATAATGGCTATTTTATAATCACGTAACAACTTTAAAATGAATATATATCAGAAGTTTGAAAAATTAAGAAAGCTATCAAAAAATACACAAATTTTATTATTTCTGGCATTATCTTATACTTCAATAAACAACTTGTCATGAAGCTGTTTTATTTATTTTTTCATGACCATTAAACCCCAAAAGACCAACTTATTTTTGATAGTTTAAAACAACGGCTGTAATCATTATCGATGATTAATTGTTATTTTATATTTTAGATGAAGCTGATCAATAAAACAATTTGCACTTAATGATGTATTATATTATTTGTAAACCGAGATATTTATATCAGAAAATATATAGTTTTATTAGCTGAATCTTTATTTTCGAAAGAAGAAAAGATTAGAAAATTAAATTACGGCAGTCAAATACAAGAAACGTTTCGTCAACTAATTAAAAACGGATTATTTTCTCTTAAATGCTATATAAGTTTCTGTTAGAAATAATTCAAGTTATAAAAACAAGCGTAACAGCGTGTTTCCTAACCAGTTCGAAATTTAGTAGGGTAATCTGCCACTAAGAAAGGTTACTAGTTGCAGATATTTTCGTACAGACTTGAATTTCGGTAATTAATAAATTAATATTCGAATTCTATTTTCAATATTAATTTTCAGTCGAATTAATAGATAAATTAAATCTTTATGTTTCAAGAAGATGTTCTATGTATTTTTATACAGGATGGCGAAAGTTGGATTTAAAAACATTTATTCAATAATTATATAATTTGAAAATTAAGCTTGTGTTTTATTTTGTACAAAAAATATTTTTTCTTTCTTCAATGTTGACAAAAACGTCGAAGTTTCTTAACTCCGGAATAAGATTAAATTCATATATTTTTATTCAATCTTCAGTTGCAATTTCTATAAAATAATTATATATTTTTTAGAATAAAGCTCAATCATAATTGTCTCTCTCCATGACAACGACGAGGAACGAGAAGGTTATATAAATTTCTAAGGTTTCACTTCTGCGTATCTTTTGTTTATTTTTGTCTTTTGATGTACAGCAACTTTTCTCAATTGAACTTCGCCACGGAACGATTTTATATTAGGAAGTTTAATTAGCTAGATATAATATATAATTTAAGTATTCTTAAATTAAAATTATACATGGTTATATTTTTGAAAGCAAAGCGAGTTTTCTAGTATTCTTAGTATACTTTATTCTTTACCAATTTACATTTGTAGGTAACCGACAACATAAAAAATCTATAAAAAAATCATTAATTGTTCTTGCAGCTCGAATCCGAAATGAGTTCATACAGTCTGTTACGTACCAGTGGAATATTATGTAACCATATTATGTATTAATTTTTTTTGCGTAACCTTTAATTCCATCTCACAATATCACTGGATTCCTGCGGAACACCATTGGGGAAATGCTGGTGTACACTATTTCGATTGTTGGATTTTGATCATAGCCTATCTTAAAATCCGTAGTTTTTGTTCATAAATCAAATTCAGATACGAGTTTCATATATTTGAACTTTAAACTCAATAACAAAGGCCGTGATACACTGAACGTGACGCGAATAGAAGCGTGAGAAAACAACTTCGAGCGGTTACGCGCGTGCAATGTGTCTTGGAATAGCTTTTTGCATTGGCTGCTCGAGTTAACGCGGATAGCCGCGCCAAAGCAGATGAAAAATTTGACACATCAGCACGCGCGAACAATACGGTACGGCTAGACGCGAAGGAAGCAATCAACCAATAGAAACGAATGTTTTATATAATTGAAAAATGGCGGATGTTCAACCGTGTGGTTGGGATTCAGATATAGAATTTGTTTTAAAAGTAGAAAAATGACCATGTCTATATGACATGAGATCAGCATGAGATTAAAAGAATACCGAAAATATACGATCATTTTTGTCTAATAGCGAATCAACCACATTCCGCAAACGACCTCTATTGGCAAATCAAACATGAAAAATAAATAGGCTACAATGTAAGCAGGTTGTTGGCCAGTGCAACGCTAAGCAAAGGACGCAAATTAGTTTGTAATCTTTACTTCGTGTCGCGCTCAGTGTATCACGGCTTTAAAACAGCATGGCAGAATTGCCTTTTTAAACATTTAATCCTTTAGGTATAAAAATTAAGAATAGAAACTGTTCTCGTATTTTTTAATTCGAAGAAACGGAGCGTCAGTGGATTGTTTAAATAATGTAATTTTTACGTATATAAGTTATTTTATTCTATTCGTATAGGCGTCCTAATGACATTAGAATCATATTGGCTGAAGTAAACATAAACATAATTTATTCCAATCTATCTACAAATCAGAAGAGCTTTAAAAGTATAATTCTGTTAAAGATGATCTTTTAATATGCACAATAACAGATTGTCATTCCAAAGCGTAGACACAATTCGTAGTCAAAAGACAGAACAATTTTAACAAATAAGATTTTTGACTTTTTCTTAGATTTTAAAATTGAATTTGTATATATTGAACAATGAACTGAACAGTTAATAATAGTTATCAAGAGATAACTTTAATTGATCTACCAAAAGAATACTCTATTAAAGATATATTAACCGGTAAGCTGAATATATCAATATTTTCATTTATTACAAATGGCAATTAGAGAAGAATTTTGTTTTGCATGTACTTTATATAATACAGTATCTTTCACAAAAGTATTTGGATTTGTGTTGTTTTATCCTTGTAAACATCATGATAGAAGAAATATTTCAATATATGGTAAATTAAAGGATATTCTATATCTGATGTACATTGATGCTATTGAAATTTTTTTGTGGATAGAAAGTGGAATTTTTGCTTGGAATATTGTATTTAAAAATGG
>WUQG02036131.1:0-10833 GCA_011317285.2 Androctonus mauritanicus | reverse complement strand
ATTGCATCTATACAACATTATAATATCATATGCCATGTTGCTCCCTAACTGAAAGGAAAATAATGCTGCTTGGAATGATATCATGTCAATAATATGATACTTAAAATCAATAAACAATACAGCAAAATATAAATAAATCAAGTAACATGACCTTATAAATGTATTGAACATGTCTGACTTATATATATACAATGTTTATGCTCTATAATTAAAAAAATATATATATAAAAATTTTCCAAAATTTTTTTAAGTTCAGATTTACAGAAGTCAGATATATGTAAATCAAGGAATACCTATATTAATTTTATAATTGCTAGATTACAGTTTCAATTTCTCTTGTATTTTAGGATTTTTTAGACTTCTGTTTATATGACTGTTAAATTTATGGCTAATTGTTCAATAAAATTAAGTTTTTATAACTTTTATATTATAAAATACAATATATATAAAGAATGAATATACTGTGTTTATTAGACTTACATTCCTCCTCATAAAAAATCTTTGCCAATGTTGGCATATAAAAAATAGCAAATATCATACCTTGTCATAAAACTACTATAATAATGAAATAAAAATGCATGTGATCAGTACAAGAATAAAAATAAATCCTTTGTATTTATATCTCAGAATGCCATCCTTTAATTAAAACATCAAAAACAAATTCTCTTCACAAAATAGAGTAAGTTTTCTACTTATGCAGTTTTGTGTTCTGAAGTTTCAGAGATATGTGAATGCCTAAGTTTTTTTACTTGTATTGAATTTCCATAAAATGCAAATAAAAATTTATTAAATAATTTTACTTTTTTGAAAAATACCACTTATGATCTTAAATTTTCTTATCTATGACTAAAGTGTGCTCATGAAATTTCATTTAGCCATTCTGTTTATCAATGCATGCATTCTTATATATTGGATTTAAGTATTATTGAATTTATACAATTTTTGATTTATATGGAAATTCTTGGGATGAATTAACCATATAAATTGGGGACTTACTATTGTGAAACCATCTACTGCAATCATCACAAACCATCTACTGCAATATACTGATGATCTTTCATATCTATATCTAATATCTGCCATCATGATCTTTAATATCTAACTATTGCAGTAAATGGTTTGTGCAATATCTACTGCAATAGTTAGATATTAAAGATCAAAAAGAATGGAATATAATCTTTGTTTTGTCATTTGCAATATGCTGAAAGCATGTCTCTTTAACCATTATTTACAAGATATTGTAGGAAAATTCCATATAGAATTGAATCTTGATCTCAATAATGATGATGATAAACTAAGAGAAAATTGAAGTAATAGAAGATAAAAGATTAAGTATGTAGGGAAAGTCAAAGTTTATTAGTGTAGAGACTAAATCACTGAATATTAATTATGCCATAAATATTCAAGCATTTTCATCTAATAACTTATAGAAATTTCTGTTCAATTTCAATATTATAAAATATTTCAATTTTATTTTTTCAAATCTTAAGTGTCAGTAATAATATATAAATAATAATAATTCTTAAATTTAATTGAAAATATATGTTGTTGTTTTCTTAGATTTGATCAGTTTTCACAAAACTTCTTAAATTTTATTAGTTTGCCTTAACAAATTTCTAAAATCTTTATTTTGATGGTTTTTGTTTAAATATTGATCAGTTAGACTAATACTGTTATAATTCATTTTTCTGAAACTCACTTAACATATATTGGATTTAAGTATTATTGAATTTATATTGGATTTTCTGCCAGTTTTTATGCTGAATTATCTGGAATGCTGAATTAACAGATGCCAAATTACTGGAATTTTACTTTAGTGCTTAGTTTTTAAAATTTTCTAAAAAACTATATTTACAAAAATTCATTTTGATATAACTTCAATAATTTATTGTAATTTTATTATTAAATATAGGATCTTGGATAAAATGTGCTAGTGTGTCTCCAGATAGATTTGTTGTAACAATGGTTGGACAAACAGTAGTGGCTGTTTCTCAAATTTTTATTTTGGGTATTCCTCCAAAATTAGCAGCAGTCTGGTATAGTGCTAAAGGAGTGTCTAGAGCTTGTGCTGTTGGTGTTTTTGGAAATCAAGTAAGCAATTTTATCAATTTATAGAATAATGAAATTTTTAGTTTTTCTATTTTAATATATTATAAATTATTTCTACTAATTATTCTACTAATTGCATTAGTTTTTTTATGGTTTCATTTTAAAATCATTAACTCTGAAATTTTTATATTTATTTTTTAATTTAATATTAAAATTATAAATATTTTTAACAAATGATTATATAATTTAAGAACTAAATTTTTTAATGAATATATCAGAACTAATTATTTGTCATTTTTTGAAGTAGAGAATTAGCAAAAAAATGGCACCTTTATTACTTTTGTCTACTAAAGTTGTTTGATGATAATGATTTTTTCTGGTTATGTTGTATAAAATAAGAAACTGCCTTGTAGTTTATCAATTTATTAAGTTTACTTGTTTTATTATTAAATTTGCTTAATTGTACAGACAAACATTACTAAGAATTACTAAATGCAAATTTTGAATATAAATATTTCAAATACATGTAAAGATCTATTGAGTATCTCTCCCCCTCTTTCTCCTTTTTCTCTTTTAATATTGTGGAAAGCTATTCCAGCCTAAGAATTGCCCAGATCTGCCATGAAATTGAGCAAAAGAAGGAAGATTAGATAGGGTGGTTTGCCTGGAATATCTACTTCATCTACTAGTTCAAGTAATATTCAACCTTGATCAAGTATTAGATATCCTAGATTTAATATAACACAGTAATTAGCAAAATATATTGCTATTGATTTCTTTTAAGTGAAATAGTTTGTTGTTGGTAATTAATGATATAGTGAAACTCCTTAGGATGTGAATCTCATGAGAGCTAGAAATAATAATCCCATCAAAAAACATTTCATGTAAAAAAAATGTAGCCAAGTCTTGTGCATCTTTATCTGTAAAAAGTTGAGATATCATGAGAGCCAAGTCTAGCGCCCTTATTTACTCGGACACTTTTATTCACAAATCACTCCAAGTCATTGTATCTTTAGTTAAAGAACATTTTGTGACTTGACAATTACGCAGCATAAGGAAGTTACAACTTTACAATATTATGTAAAATATTAAATATACTTTATAAATACATACATGTTTACTTCCTATATAAATACTGTATTATCTTATGCAATAGTTTACTAATAAACGTGAAGATTAAAATGTAAGCAATAGCTGTCACATACACCTGCAGATCCTTGACATAATTAATCTTCTATAATAATAATCTTAATATCTCACAACTTTTTACGGATAAAGAGGCACGAGACTTGGCTACATTTTTTACATGATAATGTATTCGGCTGCGCCCTCTTCATATTTATAAAGATAATGTTCGGCTTAAATTATCGAGAATATCTCAAGCGACATCTCTTGTATCTGCTGCATTTTCAAAGACCATCTTGCAGGCAGAACATTAAAATAAATAAATTCATATTAGAACAAATAGTAATTTTGATTTCAAACTTCCGAAAAGAACTGTACAGAATTGTTCAGAATACAGTATTTATTATAATAAAATTTAGATTTAAAGAATTATCGTGAATTGGGATGATGAGCAACTTTTGCCCCGACGCTAAACTCAAATGTTACTGTCATTTCATGTTTCTTGCACTTAAGCTTACAAGGATTTGCATGTATAACTAAATGAAAAATGTCGAAATAATAATCGAGTCATTATTTATATATTTTTTTAAAAAAGTTACAATTAGCCACCTTACTCCGAATACTCTGGTTAAGATTTCTCTGCTCTTTGAATGATATTCAGTTTATTGAATAGCAAAAATTAGCTATTTACTCATCCAATAAATCTTTCACTTCACTATATATATATATTTTTTAATATAATAATAAATTATTAAATTCTATAAAATTAGAAGAATTAAATAAATTCAGATATTTAGGCATCCTATATACTCGCGTATAAGCTAAAAATTTATCCCGAAAAAATTTTGAAATAGGGGAACTTGTTTATATACGTAGTAGTTAGAAATTAGAAAAGTTTTTTTTTTATAAGATCGTAATTTTTGCTGCATTCCCGTAGCGCTAACCCCGCAATCTCCCATAGTTATTCCTAACAAAGATTATCTTTGTTAGAAATAAATATGGTGATTAACAAATAATCTTTCGATTTTTTTGTTATATATATATATAAACAAAAAAAAAATCAAAGAGAAAAATCGAATATATAACATATATAATATATATCTCGCTCGATCTTTATGTGATTGCTGTGATTGCATAAATTACCATTTTATAAGTATTTAAATATCGGATACTGCACAAATACAATCATAACATGTATTAAAATGTATAAATATATGTTGTGTTCTTTCTTCTCTTCTTGTTTTCTTTTCCTTTCTTTCTTACTTTTTTTCCGTTTCTAACGAGTAAATATGGCGACAACTACTGTAATTATCATCAGATCATATTAAATAGAAATGTAGCGATCCCTGATGTTTCTGATTTAACAATTTGGATATTTTCTGATAATTCTAGTCATTTAGAAAATATAAAATGATTGATTGATTAATTATTTTGCATCTGATTTTATATATTAAAGTTAGCACTTCCGTTGATGGCAAGGTTTATAGTTTTTCTACTCACCACTTGCAGCAAATTTTTCATTATTTTGGCTTTGTTTTTTATCGTTTAAACTTTGTTAATATTTTTGTTGATTCGAAAATGATGAAAACTTTTTTAATATTTCTTTTGACATTTTATGCTAAACAAAAATTTCAGTAAAATCGCAAGGTAGAGAAACGCTACTGGATGCCACGCACACTGTAGTGCCTTGCTCTTCATCTTCATTTTTTTTGCGTTTCATCGCGACATATCAATGCAATATTTTATTATTATTTATTCAAATAGTGTACTGGATTTGCAAAATTTTATAAATTATAAAAAATGATATATTTATTTTAATAATATATTGTTCAAACTTATGAAATTTCTTGGTCCAACTTATACATGGGTTTCGACTTTTCCCTTCATATACAATTATATAATATTAAACATGTAATGAATTATTTATTGTGTGCCATGACATACATCATTCTTCATTTATTATTTTTCATCATTCTTCTGTAATCGCCTTTTTTAATATCCTGTAAGGTATACAATATATTTGTGAAGCATTGAAATAGCTCATAATTATTATGAGCTGTTTCAATGCTCCCTATTTTGATGTATTCTATTGCAAATTTTAAACTTTCTTCGGATCAAAATTCTCTGAAGTCCTAACATATTTTCTTGTCATTTAATCTATGAACACATCATAAATATAGAAATTTAGATTTGCTATTTAATCCTGAAGCAAATATTGCCTTCTTTCCCGTTGCTCAGGGTGAGATGCAACTTTTAATCAAATGATTTAATATGGCTAAATTGGAACGATATCAAAAGCGAAGTATTCTTTAATCTGTCCATTAAACATTAAATATATCAAATTTCGCTTTGCTGGTATCATTGAGATCAATAATAATAATAATAGACTATAATTTTTGGATGAAAATTCCGACACTTGCTGGGGATTTTTTCATTTCCAGTGCGAATAATTACCTAATAACTGCTATCTTCTATATTTTCGGCGGGCTCGCAGGAAGTTATAATAAACTGCCTTCGATCTCCATCTGTTGAAATGCAGGCATCCCTCTTATAACACGGTTTCCTACAATGCGGTTTCGCTCTAACACGATTTGAAAATTGCAGAAACCCTCATATATAACACGGTACTTCTTCAACACTGTTTTTCCTTACACGTTTAGAAAATTACGTTTACTCCTACAACACACAACATTTTCATTACTTTTTGTAAATCTATATTAAGGACACGTAATACACATACAAAATGCAATCATTGGGAAATACTTTGCTAAAATTAAATGCAATTTCGCTAGTTTGCCGTGAGAGGGACGATATTCAGTTTATTTTTGATTTTGATTTAAAATTGAGTTAATTGACGACCATTGAGTATTTTGTGTTCGAAACGTTCAATTCTTGGATAAAAAATAATAAGTTTTTATTCTTCAATAGAGGATATGAAAAGGAAGAAACTTTCTTAATCGTAAATTTTTTGGGTATATGTTAAGGAACGATTGTTTTCTAGCGTGTCAGATTACAGATTTTGTAATGAGAGCAGAAGACAAATTTTAAATGCATAAAAAATTTCAGAAAATGAAATCGATATTGTTAAAGAAAAAACGTTCTCGTTTTAACGAAACAGTGGTAAGGAAAATATAATTATTAAATGAATGTTTTGTAGGATGTATACTTTTTCTTTCCTTTTATTTTACGATGATTGTTTTTATTGGGATGGTCTTACGTATGTTTTCCTAATTTATGTTTCGTGTTATTAATATTCTTAATAAAAATTAAGTTTCTTACGTGGAATTAAAGTTATTTTGTTTTTAATTGGATTTGGAACGTAATTCTCCTTTTTGTATTGGCTTCAGGTCTCATATAACACGGTTTCATACAACATGGTGATTTTTAGGAACCTATCTACTGTATTATATGAGAGATGCCTGTACTAACGAATTAGAGAAAAATAGGCTACTTCTCCGATTTACTATGCCCTAATTCTGATCAAAATTTATTGAAAAAAATGTTTGTTTTTTGGAATACTGGTATCAAACCGGGATCCTGACTTCATAAATTAAAATTCTGAAATACCAGTATTAAGGTATCGTTTAACTAAACTATACCGTATTTTATTTTTGTATAAAATCCAATAGAGATCATACAATTCAAGATGACTTAGGTAGTGTATATTTAATCATTGTAGAAAAGCAATTTTTGTAAACGCTACTTTTCAATCTTGCTGATTACTAGATAAGGCCATTATAGGCTTTATCAAGGCCTATATCTGCTTATAAATGACGAATATTCAATCTTCTTCAATTTTCCTATCATTATTATGAATAGTTTATAAAAACCTATTTAGTAGATTTTTATGATTTTTTTATATTTTAATCTTTTTAACCATTCTAAAATAAAGTGCATGTTCAGAAAGTAGGCTGTCCTTTCCAGTTTTGCTTATTAAATAACTGAAAATGAGATTCAGACATTCAAATACTACGACGTTGAGTACCTACAGTAACAAAAAATCGCTACCAAATTTCACAAAAATATACTAATTTAAAAGTTCAGTGGAAGGGCATGGACAAAATTGTGATTTTTATAATCTTAATTTTTTCAACAGTTTGATCAAATATGAACAGAAGATCCTCTTTACTTCCTTCAAGCAATTTGATTAAAAGTACTTTGATTTATATTTTTTTGAAATTATTTGCTGCATTTCTAATATATATATATATATATATATATGTTATTAAAATATAGCTAAATCTTTCATCGTAATTTCCAACTACTGGTATAATGCAAAATATATCTCAAATACAGTGTAAAATGTCTAAAGAGCATTAATTTTAAGATTGTATTTTATTAGCATCTTAAATCTGCTTCTTATTAGATACGTTAACTGTGATCAAATTGCTTGAAGTCAAATAACATGGAACGAATATTCTGTCATTTGGTCAAATCGTTGAATCAAGTAGATTAAATCAAAATGTCAACTGAAAAACCAAATTTCCTCATGCATTATAACTACAATCTTTTGTCTTTGGAGCGGTCTATGCTTATTGCTGCCACAAATAAAGATATACTAGCTACTCGATAATTTTAACAACTATCAGTAATGAATTAAATTTTAAGATCAATTTAGACCAAAAAAAATTGTCGGAAAAAGCAATCGCCTTGAAATGCAATAGCATAGTTCTAACCATAATTATTTTAACATAAGAAAGGGCACTTATTTAATCAGAAATAATGTTATTTCTGAGACGGATCCATATTAGAGTAACTGATATTTCTTTTTTTTTAATCCACAATATAGACAAATGAAATTTTTGCATTAGTCTAATAATTTAAAATATAAACATAAAATATGCTTTTAATAAATAATTAATAAACTAATGGAATAGATTATATTTTGTGTTTTTATTTCGGTAAAATCTAAAAAGCTTTTTTGCTTCTTATTTAAGTATAGAATTATAGAAATATTATTATTTAAACTGATAGCAACTGTCAGTTTAAATAATAATAATATTTCTATAATTCTGTAATTTCAAACTGACAGGAACTGGATGCTGCTGAAGCATCCAGTTCCTGTCAGTTTGAAACTATAGAAGTCAAAAAGTGGTTCACATTATTTATCTTTCAAGGCAAGTAAAAAATAAAACGAACATTATCTTACTTGTAACTTGAAAAAATCTTTCCATTTTCTCGAATTTGAGTAAAATGAGATGTTCACATTAGCAAAATATTTTCAAGCAACTTGAAAATTTTTGCTAAGGTGATTACGAGTAATGTAACTTGATTAATATGAAGGAGCTTTAAAGACGACAACGTGATTTTTAGTATTAGTTTTCAATATGTTGTACTATGTTCATATAAGCTACATTTGATTTATTTTCAGGAATTTTCCAAAACATAATAAAAGAACTGAAAATACCAGGATGGAAGAATATTTGAAAAGTATGTTAAATAGAAGTCTAGGTGAAAGCTCCAACGGAAGAAAAACAAATTTTGTTGTGCCTGATACTACTATACGAACACTTTTATCGGAAAAAATATGCGCTGTTTGTAAATCTCCATTAACAGATCAAATGGTAACAGCATTAGGAAAATTTTATCATCCTGAACATTTTACTTGTTCTTATTGTGAAATAATACTGAGAGATTATTTTTTAGAAAAGGATGGGAAATTATTTTGCCAAAATGATTATCACAAACTTTTTTCACCAAAATGTGCTAAGTGTAAGAAACCGATTACTGAGAAACGTGTTGCAGCTATGGATAAACTTTGGCATCCAGAACATTTTCAATGCGAAAAATGTGGTAAACAGTTGGACGAAAATATTGGTTTTTACAAAAAAAATGACAAACCTTATTGTAGTGAAGATTTTCTCAATATATTTGGTATAAAATGTTACAAGTGCAAAAAACCTATCGATGAAAGATGCATAAAAGCACTTGGACAAGTATGGCATTATAATTGCTTTCGTTGCCAAGAATGCAATAAAGTTTTTACCGATTTAGGTTATATTGAGGGAGATGGAAAACCATATTGCCTACAAGATTATTTGAATTTATTTTCTCCAAAATGCAAAATGTGTGAAGGAATAATTAGAAATAGTTTCGTGTTTGATAAATTTTATTGGCACATTTGTTGTTATATATTCACCGGTAATTAAAATTCTATTCCTGAATTGATTTTGCTTTAAATGTTTTTTAATCCAAATCGAATGAAATTTTATAATTTTTTAAATTTTATTAATTTGTGAAAACAAATTTTGATAAAATCTAAATCACGGGAGTCTAAATATAAATATGTATATTATATAATAACTTAAAAATTAAACTGCAGTTTTCAAATTATAAAACATGCTAGATCAATAAAGAAATTTTTACGAATGTACATTTTTCACATTATAGAATAAAATTGATGTTAGCTTGATAAATTGTGAATTAACATATTTCTTGTGAGTGATACTGATTCAAAACTTAAGCAATAAAATTGAATATAGTATACTGAAAATCCAAAATCCACATCCCAGAAATTCGAACTTTTTAAAAATCAAAATTTTTAAATTTCTAGGCTTTTGTATGTGTAAGCCAAGGTGTAAGCACATACGATTCGGCAATCGGTGTAGCAAGACAATAGAAGTCTCAAAAATGAAAGAATATATTCATTTTGATAAATGAAACATTCTATTTATTTTTAAGTTTCTTTTATTTGGAAGAGGCGTGCCCATTTTTCAAAATTTTTAGATATATTTCTTATTATATTCTTGCTAATTTACGATCAAAATTAATTCGAAAACATATTTTTATATCATTTATTTGAATATAAATAGAAATTTTATGGTACAGTCGAATCTAAGTGGATCGGCTTCGAACTGATAAGGGAATATCTACTTAACCGGTGTCAATAAATTAGCATGCATATAACACAGAAAACAGCATTTCTATAATCTATGACAAGATTATTATTATCTACAAATAAATACAGTACATGTATTAAAAATCTCTATTTCAAAAATCTATCTATATGAAAATAATCGGTAATTGATTTTTGAGTTAATTTTTTTTAAATCTCAAATTTGTTTGACTTTAATTCATAAAAGGACGCAACCATTTGCTTCTAAATGTAACGCTGTATCCAATGCTTTCATAGTGTCCATTAATGAAAGTTGATTGATTTCTGTTCAGTCATTTTTCATCTTCATCTGTTTCTTCAAAATCAGAGTTTGATGGAGGCAGAGTGGCTGTTCCCCGTCTATTTCTAAATCCTTATCACTAGCAATGTAGATTTCAAAATCCAATTCCAGGTCAATTAGGAATACGTTTACCACCTGCTGTCTCACCATAACGCCTCTATTTCCGTTATTGTCTGAAATTGTACAGTCTATTCTAAAATGTATTGCAGGTTGCTCCTGGGAGGATGAGAAACCGGATGTCGTTCGATTGCAGCTCCAGGAATAATGACGAGGATCGTATTGATGTAAAATAGAATCGGCCGTTGTTGTAGGAAATAGGGAGGAAAGCTTCTGAGTGGAGGAGGCGATCAGCCGACATAATTAATGGCTCGAAAATCTGTTCAATCTCAATTACTATTAGAATTCGCTTTAAAATAACAGTTGTTGTTATTATTATTATTATTATTATTATTATTATTATTATAAGAGATAGACATCGAAAAGT
>WUQG02036120.1:0-10833 GCA_011317285.2 Androctonus mauritanicus | reverse complement strand
AGAGTTTAAATAGTAATAAAGAATGTTTGTCAAAAAGGGAATATCTGTTTGTGTGTCTCTGTGAATAAAACACGACATATATATATTATATTATATTATATATGTAATGTTTTTATATTTAGGCTATGCAGCCTGTCGTAAGTAACATTATGACGATTTTTTATAAAGAAACACTTTCAAATGAATAGGGCCTATATCATTATGAGACAATGATGTGAAATGTAGTCTAATCTAGAAAGATGATGATATATAAATTTAAAAAAAAAACTATTTAATTTCAAGAAAAATATGCAAAATTTGGTTTTGATATTCTAAAAAATATTCATATACATAAAAGAAAGAAAAATTAAAATATATTGAAGTATGATATATTCAATATATACTATATAAATTTATATATTTTATAGGCTTTTTTTATATAAAATATTCTATTTATGCTTATGGATGTTTCAAATTTTATAAAAATTTAATATAAGTTAAAGAAAATAGTTAACAAAAAAAAGATTTTCATGGAAGTAACTTTATTAAAAGATCATATGCATACATAATTCAATGTAAAATTAAAAGATATTTACATAATTAAAAGATAATTATACATAATTCAATATAAAAACTATGAACAATATTCATTATAGGCCCTACATTATATTCAAGATTACAATTATAACAAACTTTCGCATCCGCAAGAGCTATTTCTAAGAAAACATCACTAATACTAAATTCGCGAGTACTAAATTATTAATATAGATGAAAAAATAGAATTTGATTTCTGGGCTCCAAAACTGAATGAACGCACTAGAAATTTAAAAACATAGAAAATAGCAACAAGGCTGACAAAGAAATGAATTGATGAATACAATATAATGTTTCGAACGTAAACATTTATACGGAATTATAACGTAAATTAATAAATTAATATGAAAATAGTCACTTTTCTCAATATATTATAAAAGGTTTTTCTAACATAAGAACACTAGCTTAACTACTTTTATGCTTAAAACATAATGATAATCGCAGTTACAACAGTAATGCAAAGTCATACACAACTGTTTAACAACCAATTGCACAAAAATATATAGAAAGAACTGAGATATTACTAAGCTTATCTGAAACTTCTCTCTATACATCATCCATAACAGTTGTGGCGATCGATTAAAAATTATATAATATGGTTGGTCCTAAAGCTAGGTTGACACGATCAGAGTACACTCAGACTGTGTTCGCTCGGAGACAAACTCGGTTCGAATACACTCGGACTGAGTTTTAAGTTCGTTTACACATTTCGAGTGCACTTGGTCTGTAATCTTAGGTGAAATGCGGATCTCATTCTTAAAGGGATAAGTGTTGTGACTGATATGCTATTGCAAAAGCTAACAGAATAGACGAAAAAAGAGGAAGTTATGGACTAGAGAATGGATTCTCAGGCGTGAGCAATTAGGCGTCTCTCTCAATTTTCTGTATGAAGTGGAAAATGAAGAGGAAAATATATCCAAAAATCATCTACGATTGATCACTATTCAGTTTGATGAACTTTTAAGACGCGTTAATTCTGAAATTCGAAAATGTGATACAATATGAGAGCTTCGCTCCATTTACGCGATCGTTGTTTACTACTTTCCGCCATCTTAAACTTCAAATCGGCTGCCACTCCGTCAAAGTATTTTGGTTGTTGTCCGAGTTTACTCGACTCGGATGAAGCGGTCCGAGTAGCATCCGAGTGGGTGCGCGAGCATCGTCCGAGCGAACACGGTCCGAGTGTACTTTGATCGTGCCAATCTAACTTAAACATGAATGTGCAAATTTAGATTCGCCAATATGAGAATTTATCGTAACAGTACTTTACTCATTTATTAATAAAAAACATTATTGAAATATACATTGAAAATCAAAATATCATAACAATCAATATGTATATATTGAGTTCAGAATAATAAAGTTGCTATTGTAATCTCAATATTCAATATTAATTGTGCACCTAGATTAAATTGTTAATAACATTTTTATTAAAAAATATTCATTATTTTATAACATATTAACTTATATAATATAATTATAATGTATTCAGATTATAAAAAATAACATTTCTATTTAACATTAACATTTATATAAATTTTATTTTTACATTCAGAATTAATATTCAACGAAGTTACAAAAGTTAATTACAGGTAACTCTCGATTTACGAAGCCTCAAATTACTTAGTTTCAAAATTATGAAATTTGTACCTTTATAGATTTTGTTACTGTTACACACGTGTATACACGAATTTCTACACGTTTTTAGAAGCGATAACATTCAAGTGGTGATAACACGCCTTGTCACGAAGAAGTTTCAAAGAATTTTTGTGAATTTATCGTTGTATGAATTTTTTCGTTTGTAAAATATTTTAATTACAGTATACAGCTGTGCTGTATTTTTTGTTTATAAATGTCCTCATTTTGTGTATATTTGTGTCGAAAATTAATGTAATTACCAGTTTATGGAACTTTTTTCGGTTTTGGAACGAATCTCATTACATTCTATAGTAATTTTACATCAAATCATTAAAGTTTTGAATTACGAATTAATATGCCCTAATCTAACCTCGCCGTGGAGAGTTACCTGTACATATAATATACATGATATCTATAATTATTCTATTCTTATACCAATATTTTTAATAAAGATTAGTAATTAATGGATTTAATCTAAATTAAGTTATAAAGTTATATATAACTTAATTTAAACATAACAAAAGAGTTAACAATAACAATATAACAGAGTTATATAACAAAATAATGCATATTTTATACATATATATATTTTATTTAATCAAATAAAATATATATTTCGTAATTAATTTAATCAAATAAAATATATATATCATATATATTTTATTTTATAGTTTTTATATTTTATTTATCATATTTTTTTATTTTATAGTTTTTTGATTTTCTTTAAAGGTGAGATGTAATTAATATAGAAAAACCGTGTAAATAATACAAAGTACGAAAGGTACATTCCAATTATAATGCTTATTGGCTTCAACGGAAATTGGCAATCGTCACGATAAGCTCTGAAGTAAAACGCTAAACAACATAAATAAGAGCCATATATGATATATATATTGTGTGTGGCATGGTAGTGGTTGGTTCTGTGTAGAGCCCGTTGTCTTGCCGTGTGTAGATCGCAGTGTGCCTCGGTGTGGTATTTATACGGTGGTGTGCCCAGTAAGAGGAATCTCGGGGAGAATCTTGTGATTTCGTGTGGTGTATTGTTATATTGTTCCACACATTGTTGTAGTAATTTGGACCATGGGTATCGTGGGGTCGAGTTGATTTTACATCGTAGCCGACCAATTATCGTCTGATTACATCTTTCCACAATCCCATTTTCTTCAGGATGTTGGGGAGACGTGGTAAGGTGTTTAATGTTCGCGTGCTTCATGAATCTCTTGAAGTGATTGCTCAGGAAACTGAGGTGTCGGTCAGTGAGGATTCGTTTAGGTTTCACTGTGATGATTAACGTATTAATGCAGTTTATATATGTGTCGGTGGTTTCATTGGCACTAGCATAAGCCCATGCATAGCGTGTTGCATGATAAACGAAAAGGTGAATAAATTTTTTCTTCGATCCATATTTACCTAGTCCCCCTATAGTGTCCAATGAGATAGTCTGAAATGGTTCGGCTGAGTATGGGAGTTGTTGAAGGAATCCGAATCTTTCTCTTCTGTTAATTTTATTCCTTTGACAAAGGTCACAAGTTCTTATGAATTCTATAACGTTTTCTTTCATTTTTGGCCAATAGTATTGAAGATTTATTAGTTGTTTTGTCTTTTGTATTCCCGGATGACCGAACTTATTATGGGCATTTTTAATTATTAGGTTTCTAATCGCTTTTGGAATAATTATTCTTGTGGAATCCGCCTTCCTTATGACCCAGAGTCCATCAATGTTTTGGTAGTTTTTTGTATTTGAAAGCTGTTTCTGTGCTTCTACAATCTTCTCCTTTTCAATTAGCATTACAGATGGTCTTCTGGACAAGAAGTCAGCCTCTTGGTTATTAGTTCCTTTCTGATATTTAATCGTATAATTATACATAGAGAGTTTTAAGGACCATCGGAATAATCTGCCTGTTGGTTTTTTAATCCTTGCGAGCCACTGTAATGCGGCATGATCAGTGATAATTTGGAATTCGTTGTTGTGTAAATATACATGCCATTTTTCAACGCAGGCTATAATTGCTAGGCATTCTAGCTCAGTAATTGCGTAGTTAAGTTCGTGTTTGAGAAGTTTCCTAGAATAATATCCAATGGTTAATTCTTTACCGTTTCCATCTATTTGTTTCAACACACCCCCAATTCCTTCTCTACTTGCATCTGTTCGTAATATGCATGGTAGTCTAGGGTTATAAATATTCAAAACTGGATAACTAGTCAGTGTATTCTTTATCAATTGGAATGATTTTGTACAATTGTCGTTCCAATAGAATTTTGTGTCCTTTTTTAGGAGAGTAGTAAGTGGTTGTAATGTGTTCGAGAGTTTGTCTATAAATCTACTATAGCAGTTCACCATCCCTAAAAATCGTTGAAGTTCCTTCAGGTTTTTTGGTGGTGGGTATGATAATATATCCTTAACGTTATCTTTACAGGGTTTTATCATGTTATGTTCAATAGTATATCCTAGGAAATTAATTTCTGTTCTAGCAAATTTACACTTTTTCTCTTTCAATTTGATATTTTCTATAGTTAATGCTTCTAGGACTGCTTGTATATGTTTAATATGATCGTTCTTATCCTTTGAATAAATGATAATATCATCGAAATAATTTAATGTGTTGGATAGCTGATGTTTATCTATTATTATTTTAATCAAGCGTTCGAAGGTACCTGGTGCGTTTTTTAGTCCGAAGGGCATCACTAACCATTCATAGTGTCCCTTTTGTGTTGAGAAAGCAGTCTTATGAATGTCTGATTTATTCATACGCACATGCCAATATCCTGATGTGATATCAAGTGTTGTGAAATATTTCGCATCGGTAAGACTGTCAAGGATATCATCTATTCTTGGAATAGGTTGTCTATCAGGAGTTGTGAGTGCATTAAGTTTCCTGTAATCAATACACAGGCGGGTCCTTCCTTCATTCTTTTTCTCAGCCAACGTGACAGGTGCTGAGTATGGAGAAAAGGATGGTCTAATTAATCCTTTATGTAAGAGTTCCGAAATTTGGGTGTTAATTTCAGTTTGATCTCTTAATGATGTTCTGTATGGTTTTAAATTGATTGGAACGTTATTTGTTAAGTGGATCCGGTGTTGAACTAGGTTTGTTGTTCCCACGTCGGTCTTATTTGTTGAAAATACAAGAGGATATTTTTGTATGAGTCCCTGTATCTGCCTGAGCAGTTGTAACTCCATTTTTTCGTTTGAGGTAGTTTGTATTATAGGTTTTTTAGACGGTTTCTGTGTCTCAATAGATGTTGTTTGGTATAATTTAAAATTCTGTAGGTCAATTTGAAGATTATAATAGTTCATATAGTCTAGTCCTAAAATAAATTGATGATTCATACCTTTTATAACATGGACGTTCAGTGTTTTTTGAATGTTTCCAATTTTGACGTTTAAGTTTACGCTCCCTAACGAATAAAAACTCGAACAAAGCTGTTTGATTTGGATGAAAGAGTCCTTTTCTAACGAAAGTTTTAACTTGTTAAAAATATTTTGCGATATACACGAAATGTTAGCCCCTGTATCAAGTATAGCTTCAACAGGTTGTTCGTGTATTAAGGCTTTGAAAGAAATTAGTCTTCCGTTAGGTCGCTGTAGGCGTTTCCCGACTCATCTTCACAATGATTAATAGCTGGCTTTCCTCTCCTTAGTTTGTTATTGTTAACTGTCCTTGTGTTTTCCTCTCTATTCCAAGAAGTCCCCTTCCCCTGTATAGTCATTTTGTTACGATATAGAGTTGTAGTTCGATTATTTTTATTTTTTAAGGGTGTTTCATCGATATTCTCAATGAATTTAATAAATCTATCCAGGCTTGGAAATGTATTTCTTTCCAAACATTTCTCCCATTCCATTTTTATTTCTCGATCCATTTTTTGTTCAAATAATAAAATAAGGTTACATTCCAGTTCCTTATTTGGTTCTAATCCGTATGAATTTAAACAATTTCTAAGACTTTGAATGTAACATAGAGCCATTTTATAATTTGGTTTACCAAAATATAACTCGTCTTGCACTCTCGTTATTAGAGCCTTATAACTTTTCCAGGTATTATTATACTTATTTTCTAGGAGTTTCCACATTTCCTCAAAGTTTCCTTTAAAATTTTCTACGAAGGAAAGGGCTTCTCCCTCAAGATAGTTAAGGAGGAAAGCTTTCTTATCTACATCAGTTAAAGTTGTACTTTTACCAATATATTCATTAAAGATAACCGAAAACCGTTGCCAGTCAACCAATTCACCTTTAAATGGTTTAATTCGAATGTTAGGCATATGGATGGCTGCGGCCGTAGATCTATTATCTTTCATGTTTTGTTCTCGTTGTTGACCAATCGTTATGGTTTTAAAAATGTTCTGAATCTTGTCAGATAGTTTCTGGTAATCTGATTCAAATTTTTTATACTCTTCATCATTTGCAGTCTCAATAAACCTCTCCTTAACTGTCTCGAAACGGTTTTCCAACTTGGTAATGCGTTCGATCACATAAGCGAAATTATCCGCTTCTAACGGAACATTGATTTTACTCACCTCTGCTTCAATGTCGTTGAATTGTCGTTTAATAGTTGTAATACCTTTTGTTTTTGGCATCCTGTCGACTTTTGTCGTGTTTTATTCACAGAAACTCACAAAAAGATATCCTTTCTTGACAATGTTCTTTATTACTATTTTAACTCTAACCGCCGTCGCTTCTTGCGCCCCCTCTCGTCCTAATCCAGCATCATTATTGGACATCACATATATGTATCGTCCACCGAGAGAAGAGACTTGGTCACGCCTCTCCGAAGGGAGAGTCCATTTCGGTGCAGGGACAGACTGAGACTTTAAGGTTGCGTGCCAATCCATATTTTAAACAATATATGAGCTCTATCGCCTGCGCGAAAATTTTTCCAGTTGCCATTTTGGACACGCGTGCCATATGTTCGCCATCCCTGTACTATTGTATAACAGTAACATTACAAAATTCAATAATGTATGACAGAAAGCAGAAGTAAATACAAATAAATACTGTAGTATAATTTAATATTTATTAATTTCGGCATAATATCACGAGCATCTTGAATTATAGTGATATTCATTCTGGTTCACATATGTGTTTATTAATGATCCCCTGAAAAAAATAATAGCATAGATAAGATTATCTAAAATATTAGTTGAATAATTAATAATGATTAAATATCTGTACCCTTGCAACCTCAATTACACATTTCAATCCTTCCTCGCATGGACATCCAAGTCTATACTCTTGTTCGCCTTCTATGGTTGAAGTAATAGAAAGGCATTTTTCACCTAAAAATAGAGCGTATAAATATTTTTTGCAGTAGCAATTTTTCAAACTTTTCATTTACGCAATATTTACCTTCTTTAGGCCTCTTTTTACACACTCCATTCTGGCCAATAAACATAGCTAGGCAGCACTCGTCTTCTTCACATTCGCTTCCATCTTTACAGTATCCAAATGCCAGCTATGTGTGTGAATAATTTTAATTATTAGATTACTAATATGCTTATGATAATTATATCGTACCTGAATAATTGCAAATGCAAATGCTAACGAAAACAGATATTTCATGGTCGCTAGTATTCCCTCGTTTACAAAATTTTAAAATATATTGAAATGAATTCCTTCGGATATCGTTAAACCCTTTTATAGAAAGGTTTTATCATTGCAGTTATTTAAAAATTCTGTTTGGTTTTATGAGAAACGACGTAAGTTTTTTGCGATAATTTATCGTCAGAATTAGTTAACATGATAACTTTTACTGCCGATTACTTATCTAACAGGGATAGAAGACCTATTTCACATGGTTTTTTTTTACTATAACGTATTTTTCATTTGTTTATAATGTTTGTAATTTTATGTGAAAATAAAAGAGAATACTGGTATTTACTGTGTTGTGGCTCCTGTCTTCAAATGATTGATGATAACCAAAGTTGTAACAACACAATTCTTTAA
This sequence comes from Androctonus mauritanicus, assembly GCA_011317285.2. Taxonomy (NCBI): domain Eukaryota; kingdom Metazoa; phylum Arthropoda; class Arachnida; order Scorpiones; family Buthidae; genus Androctonus; species Androctonus mauritanicus. The sequence goes on along the minus strand of WUQG02036120.1, from coordinate 2,681 downwards.
TAGCTACAGTAGATAATTTGCTACAATCATGTACCACATAGCTTCTCAAAGTGTAGAACGCAGAAATTTTAGCAAAATTAAAGTTTCTGGATGCACAACGACCGAAAATTACATTTTGTACTTCGTATTTATGCGAAGCGGCATTTTCAGCATTAATGTTTATAAAATCGAAAAATCGGTTAATTCTGCAAACGTTGAAGAAGCTCTGTCCTGAAGTATCAAATATACATCCAAAATTTAAGTCTTTATGTAAAAGTAAACAACCACACAAGCAACTCATTAATATGAATACAGTCGATTCTCGACATTCGCGTATTCGACTATTCGCGAAAATTTATTTGTAATCGAAAAATCGATTTCCGCGGCGCTTTTTTTCTTATCCGCAGGTTTACGTTGAGAGACAGAGGGGAGGTGAGCGCGAAAATACTGTTATCAATGTAAACTCACTCTCTCTGTTTCTCTCTAATAAAGGAAATTTTGTTACCAAACATAGTTTGTGTCGTTCTGGAAAAGCCTCATTACCTATTCTTGCTCACTCCACAGACCGCAGGCTAAAAGCCTATTGATATGGTCTACAAATTTCACAGAAGAATGTGACTCTATGCTTCAAGAAGACGTTATGTCAGTGCCACATCAAACATCCCGTAACAACAAACAACTATCCATCAAAAATAAGATTCTATTTACTATATAGTTAGCGTTTTAAAAAAATTAAATAAACATTACTGTATTTATAATATTGTATGTAGTATTGTATACTGCAGAGTTTCTCAAACTGTGCTCCGCAAAAAATATTAATAACAAAGGTTTTCTTCTACATTTTGACTATAATAACTTTACGTATGAATTAATTCACGCATTATGTTGGCGCCACAAAACGTCACGCACGCTTAATTAATAACCAATCGCGGCAAACCCGGATAGGTGGTTCTCACTAGCGCCATGGCGGACTCTGTGCAACCTAACCCAAACATACGACAGTCGTGTTCCGTGCGATGGATGTGATGGCAGCTTGGAGCACACGAATGTAAACTTTGTACAAGAACCGTTAATAATATTCGAACACCAGTTCCAGCCGTAACAACTTTTAAGCACTCCTTCCCTGATAAGCTATCTCGTTGCCTATGTGAAGCCCGGACCAAGTAAAAAAAAATTTTTTTTTCTCTACAGTTCAGTTTATTTTTATAACTTTAAGACATCAATTTGTTAAACAGCCATCGACAACGATAAGTGTACACGTGTTTATACAGTTAGAACTTTGATCGCAAGCGAACTAAATTGAAGATCCGATTACCAGATGATAAGCTCGTCTTTCTTAAAACTGCTCCCTTTGTCATGCAGAGCCGACTTAAAACTCTTTCAATTATTGTCAAATTTTTCTTAATTTCTGTAAATTTTATTATTATTATAATGATTATTTTAAATATTTTATCATCAAATATTGTATAATGATGAATACACATGTAACCGAGACTTATTTTATTATGTCAATTGCTTTTAATTTTTATTTTATGCTAATTTACCAATATTATGTATATATTATCTCGAATTGTTAAATCTGATAATCACATTTTAAGTACAAAAGTAACGAATTCAACCTGAGAAAATTTAGCCTAAAACGACCCTTAGGTTTGAGGGGAGAATAAAGAATGTTAAACTTTGACAAATACACCCATAAACATGCCTGGAGAGAAGAAATAAAGATCTAATTGCAGACAGCTGCAATGTTTTAAGCCAAACAACCTGGGAAAATTAATATAATAAACCAGTTTATCAGGAAGGTTCACCTGCCAATCCAAGTGGATGAGAGGAGGTACCGCCTGACCAAATAAGTTCGCAAACGAATTCGAACCTCTCTCTCTAACTGATGTGATTGGATGGACCAAAAAGACCCCCAGGAGTAAAACAGCCGAACAGGCAGTTTCAACGTCTTCGTCTTTTTTTGGTTTCTCTCTCGCCTTGACTTTCTCCGCTTGCTAGTAACTATCGCTTCAACTTCTGTATAAACAGATTTTTTTTAAAGAAAGGAAATTAAAGAAAGAAGAAAAATTTAAAATATAAAGAAGAAAGAAAAGAAGAGGAAAGATAGAAGAAAAATTATCTCTCTCAAGGTATGTTTGCGGATCAGAGGTAGAATCCCCCATTTTTCATAGAATTTTCTTAGTGTGATTAAGTTAGGAAGGAATTCGTTGGTTTGTTAAAATAGTTTCTCTTCCTTTTTATTATACACTTACAGTACCTGTCTTTTACCTATCTCTTGTTCGCTTTTAAACTTATGTAAAATTATTATTTTTTTAAATAAACTTTGATTATTGTTATTTTTATAATAACAAGTGTGATTTTATTCCAACGAACTTCTAGTCCTTTGAACTCTGAGTGCCACTTATTCACGCGCCTAGATTTCTAAAAACACGCGTTTGGTGTGAACGTGATAAATTGTCACACCTAGTATCAGAAAAATCCTGACTTAGCTGTCTCCGTTCGGCAGGTAAACTCTTTCCTTCCCAAATTAGCGACCGCGATCTCACACTTATAAGTTTCCCTGATAAGTTATCTCATTGCAACAAAATAAAAAATATGAAAATTTAGATACCATATTGTTTAATTGCAATTCCTCGTATAACTTTTAGAATACTTAGATTATTACTTGATATTAAACGTTTAATATCATCCAAACATCA
>WUQG02036109.1:0-10835 GCA_011317285.2 Androctonus mauritanicus | reverse complement strand
GCACCATAAAATTTAATAATGTTGGAATTTTCCACACAATCATTCTTAAAAGCTGTTTAATTGATGACTTTTATCCCCAGCCAACTGCTGATAATTTTCGAAAAGTGAAGTCTAATAACATCCGAAACTACGAATGTATTAATTTGTACGATGATTCCCTTGCAAATTAAATTATCTGTCTTGCAAACGAACATTTTCAAAAATTTTTAATTAATTTTTAATCCCAGACAATGATGAAAACTATAAATATTTTACATACGATAATTTAAAGTAACAATTTTAATTTTAGCTTAAAAATCTATTATCTGCTCCACAGAATAATAGTTTATGTTACATATTAAAGTTGCTATGTAGTTTTAAACATATTTTTATGCAATAAATAGTAAAATATTCGCGAATTTCATTAGAAAATTATATAAAGCAGCCATAAAACTACATCTAAAACTATATACATTATCAGATTTATAATCGGCAGTACGACGAAAGCATCATTTAATTTATTACTTAAACTATGGAAAATATGAAATTTTAATTAATTTTGAAGTCTAAAAATAAAAATGCTTATGTATAAATTAGAAGAAGCTTTAATTTTATCCAGGCCTACAGTTATTTTTCAGATAGAATTTGCAATAGTCTGAATATTTAACAGAGTTTATGGACCGACGTTCTCACGCAACTTTATATCAAGATATAGCAATCTGTTAAAAATTAATCGAAATGCATTTTTACGTGATGGCTGTTGTTACTAATTCAATTTTTTTTTTCCTTTTTATTGATATGTCACGAGATATGATCATCATCGGTTAACCTGTTTCGAACGTGAATGAAATTGTACTGTTGAACTTAATTTAGAGGTTACGAACTTCTGAAGTCTAGTAATTCAAAAAAATGATTCTAAACTTTAATATGGCTACAGTTTTTAAGCGATTTTCTATAAAATATACCGTTATATTTTTTTAACTTCTCTTCCGATCTCAGTAGTTTGTATTTTGCTTGTAAACCCTTTTCGCACCTCTCAGGAACGCGTGACAAATCTCAAAATCACACAGATGATAGAAAATATTTCATGCTTTCAAGCGAAATATTTTTACTATTATCGAAAAATGTGACCATTAATAGTTTAGTAAAATTTGAAGCTTCTAACTTCCGATACAGTCGTAGAATATAATGCAGTAACCTCTGTATTCATGTATGTGATCTACATAGACCTCTATAGCTAATCTTAGCGGAGATCTGAATATATTTAGTATTAAATACACGAAATAGTCGTATGTATGCATTCGATTTTCTAAGTAAGAAATAAAAATAATTATAACAAAGGAAACAATCGGTATAATTTTATTCGTATCAAATTCCCCTAGGAAAATTGTAGAATGAATTATTTAAAATGTAAAATATATTTAGAACAAAAAAAGCTAATATTTGGTCCCATAAGAATGATCATAAAATAGGAGGATGTGTTGAAAAATTATAAATATGACATAAAAGTCTTCAAAAAAAAATGTTAGAAAGAGAAAAATATTATCTTAGTCTTGCTGGGTTGATACAGAATACGGCAATAAATCCAAACACTTCGACTGTTTTCATCCTAAACGCTAATATAACTGTCCAGACAGTAAAATCTTTTCTAAAGAACAATGATGGTTTTATAAGGATTTATAGTTGGCTTCATCTAAAATTTCCTCGACGTATTTCAAAGTGTAGAGATGAAGTCGAAGATAAGACGGAGTCAGCAGATGTTTCCAGTTCCCATATTGAGCAGGAGAGGGGCAATTTACCACTCCGCCACGCCACTCAGGGAAAGAAGGTACCTGACAGACCAGCTGCCAGCTAATGACGTCACAGTTAGCCGCAAGCTACAAGAATGCCACGTGCGCTGCAGTGGCCGTCAGTCACGTACTGCACAGCCAAAAAATCATCGTTGTTATTAAGACCTTTTTTTTATATCATTAATCGTATATTTATTAAGTCTGGAACTAGTCTCTAAAACAGTACAAAATACAGTTTTTCTTTAGCGATCTCGGACCGTTTAAGGAAAAACGGAAACATTTTTTCGAATCGACGTCACAGCGAGAGAAGAAGGATTGTTTTAGTCTTGTAACTTGTAAGTAGACTCTGCCGAAAATCCGTGTATAAATTTGGTGAAGCGGGTGGCAGAATAAATGCTACAAATATTCCTGAACCAACAACATAAATCCCACTTGCCAGACGGGGTCTTGGAATGTCCTTTAGACTTAGGGAATGCTGCGAAGATCTGTCGTCGAGTTCACCCCAGTTTATCGCTGTCATAATTAAGTAGTATGTCCTGTGCCACGTTCCAGAGCTGGTGGTGGTGTCAAATAACACATGGCCTCCCCGTCTGTCATGATATGTGCTGTTTACATGGTACCCACCCTGCTTAGTTCTAATGGCAGTATATGTGATGAATGAAAAGACTAGCAGTGTCCGGTAGCAAATCTAGGGAGTTGCACTGGGTCGTGTAACATGGTACAGTTTCATTCGACTAGAGGTGTTACTCTGCTTCTGCGATCTTCCGGTGTCAAGAGGTTAGTTAAAACACAGTCGAATCTTTATGAGCCTGGTAAACCAAAGGCATGTAATAGGAGTTGCAGCAATGAATGGAATCTTTGAAATCCGGATTAAAGGGATCCCCTAAACTTCCTCTTATATTAGACTAGCATTTATCCCTGTAGGGAAATGTTGTATCTATTTTATTAAACATTTTATAGAATTTTTAACACACTTGTAATCGCACTCACAGGAAAAAAATTAATTATGTTTTCTTGCATAAAAATCTATCTTTTTAATTAAAAAAAAATTAAAAAGCGAACAATAAAACTGGCATTTGAACTAAAAGTCTCCTTTGTTTGAGTTTGCAGTTTTTCGAAGGTTGGATAATTTCATAGCAGATTTAAACAACTGTTTAAGTGGAAAATCATTAACATTTGTGTACTCAGGTGTTGGTTTGAGACTGGTTTAAAGGGGATACATGTTTGGAGTGTCTCCAATCATCTAGCTGTAAGCAATCAAAAAGGATAGTTTCGTGTGACAGTCAACAACTGATGGATACAATTCCCGTATTTGGCATCGTTCACGTACTTCACTTTCATCCAGCTACTTAAAGTTAATCCCTTAGACTGGTCTATAAGCATGAACGTTACTTACTGGGATACCGAAGGATTTCTTGACATTAAGCCATTTTCTTGCTGCGGATGTTAAGATGCCGAATCAAGTGGCATGCTGACGATTGTGGCGAATTTTTTTGGACATTCCAAACATAAAATAATAATAACAACAATGTATAAATCTCCTTTTTTTATTTAAATTAGGTGTATTTTTAGAGATTTTTCAAAACAATTTTATCTGTCTTTCGGAAGGAATGCGGTTGTGTTACTTATTTTATACTGTAAGATAAAATAGGAGGAAGAGAGAGATTATAAAATAAACTCAGCCGTTTTTGTTGCCAGGAAACGAACGGTCTTTTATCATTTTTGAAATCGTTTCTAGAAGGGAGAAAACTGATGAGCAAAGTATGGAATAAGTAGGAAGTCAAAGCGCAAGGACAACTCGCCAGTTATCTCTCCTATCAAGATAGGAAAGTGTGGTATAAAAAAAAAAGCATCAAAGTCGAATCTTTCACGAATTTTTACCTGTCACCTTCAACTATCTTCAGAGAATGGATAACGAGTAACGTAATCTACCCCCACAATATTATAAAACATGTAAAGTGCTTAAAGAATTGGATCGACTCGTTAGAATCGTAGATGTCCTTTTTTATTTTTAACTTACAAACTGTTCTTTGCGTACATCTAAAGTGGAATGCGGGCTTAACTACTCAAGGCTTCACTTTGGACGTTTCGACTTGTGCCGACGATTTATTTCTGGCAACTGACCTAACATTTTGAACTCTGCCAAGGCAAACAACTACCTTAGTTGACCCATAAAAAGAAAAATTGAGATAAGAGTTGCTGGTCAACATGAAAGCTTCGGTAGATTACAGGCTTATGTAAATAGCATATCAAGAGAACTTTTTTTTTGGGCTCTCACACAATGCTAATTTATTGTATAATTTACAAGTAAAATTAGATTTTTGCCAAGTTTTAAAACGGATCTTTCCTCTTATGAATAAAAAAAAACTTTTTTTTTATTTTTTAAATTTTCGGTTGTTGGTTGAATAAATTCGTAACTTCGATGGAGTCGAGAGTGATGATCTCGGACCGAACTCGATAATAAAGTAATTCATTATGGGGACAGGTTGAAAACGAGAGACGATTGTTGTTCTGCCTTGGGCATTTAAACGCGTTCTGAATAATCAGAATTAGACCATCTTGACATAAGCACATAGCTCCCCAACTGTCATAATCATTTGACTTTGTAACGAGTTCATTAAGTAACTGACGTCAAGTTTCTTTTTTTCCTTTTTTCATTATTAGACAGCTCAACTTCGATAAGAGCATTTAAAAAGTTCTTTTTTTTATTTTTATTATTATATCAATAAAGTAAGTGCTAGCTTTTAAGTTATGATGTAATAATCCTCTTTAAATTTTTAAGTAGACATTTTGCGAAATTTTTCTAAACATTAACATGCATAAAAATGTTAACTTTTCACTGCAGAATATTGCAAAACGCGACTAACCATTTATGTTAAAAAATTAGAACATTTTTTTTTTCTATCTAAAAATTCATTTTTGCGAATCTTTCTTTTTTTTTTTTTTTTTTTGTTTATAAAATTGCTTGCATTCACAGAATAGCCGGCTTAGAAAATTATCATCATCTGCCCAAGAAAAAAAAAAAAAAAAAAGAGCTTATGACACTTGATTTATTAGTCATAAAAACGAATTTTAAAACCCCCTACTTGTTTATTTTTCCGACGATAATAGCATACATCAAAAGGAAAAATCGAGCCTGCAGACTAAGCTTTTAAATTCTTTACTGTTATGCTGACGAAAAATAATTTTTTCCTGAATTTATTATTATTTTAATGAATATTTTTTTTTTTTTTTTAGGAGGAAAAAGTTAATCTCGGAGACGTAAATTACGTCGAATGGCCAAAGAATATCATACACTACAGATATTGTTAAACCACTTACCAAGTAGAGGAGTCTCCTCGAATAGGAACAGTTTAGAAGAAGAAGACGACATATCGGATGTACTGTGAACAGTTACAAAATCTAAAATGCCAACTTTTCTATACTTAACTCTCCTTTATACGCCTTTTCTGGATCAGAATTTGACAGTAAACTGTCAAATTTTAACGCGACAGTTTGAAGAAAAGGTGTTCGATTGTACTTTAACGGCTTAAACTGCAGGTAACAAATTTTAAACAGCTCTTTAAACTAAACACAGTTTGTTAACTGGGTTCTAGCGTAAAATTACCGCAAGACCAAATTTAGAGGAGTAATATAATTACCGTTTTTTTTTTTTTAAAAGGGTAAACAATCTACTTTCGAAACACTCGTAAAACTTTAAAAAGTCAAGAAATATTTTATATATTTAAAGCCCAAACATTTGTATAACTTTAAGAATAATGTTTTTCGTGTAAATAATAATTATTTCTCGTATAAAGATTAATATTTACAAACGTTAACGTTCGAATAACGAGAAGAAAACTCGTATAACAAATTTGTCCTCCCTCGATTGCTTTAAACTTTTATAGAAGTTTGGAGAGAGAGAAAGAGAGAGAAAAATAGATGATTTCTGATACATTCTTTTTTTTACTTTTAGTATTTACGGTTGGTTAGCTTTGTTGACAAATTCGGTGCAGACAAGACGAGTGCCCATCGCCCGGGGAAAGTACAGTTGTCCCCATTACTGCACTGTAATTATATAGAAGATCCAATGACACTAATCGTTTATTATTCACGATGTAAGCGAACAGGGGATTGCCATTTCGAAACAGATCGTTACATTAGAACAAAGATTTATGATGAATACCGAACTACATGTAAGGTCATCTTATATAATTAGCATATATATAAGTTCAGTTTTAATTCTACGATTTATTACCTCATAATATTTACTTATCGATCAGAAAATATATATATAAAATAGTAGATGCCAATAATAAATCATTACCTATATAACGTCTGAATTCTCCCTATTTTTAATTAATGGCTAAAAAATGTAAATTTTTCCATGATTTAATCAGTAATGCCTGTGTTATAATGTAAGACCATCCGTGTGTTTTTAAGTGTATTGTCTATAGGCGATAATACATCGATTTTGGTGTTTTAGTCGCGCTACTTTGATGTTAGTTGTCACCAAACAAACATGGTTGTCTTCTGATAACTGTCGGCTTGAGAAGATGAAAGGAGCCGCCTTTCGCAGACGGTGTGTTGTGTATGTGTTCGGCAGAACACATTGACTGTAGAACTACTCATTTATTTTATTTATATACCCGAACAATTAAACACAGCTGCGGTTTTGGAAGAAACTTCACGTTTGCCGAGAGAGAATTTCTTAGAATCAGACTAATTCCTTTTATGGTTGTTTTGTCGCAACACCTTTTTTAGTTTTGTTTTGTTTCCACGCTGCTGTTTACTGTTTGCAAATAGTTTATTTTATGTGTTTTTTATGGAAAGTCGATAATTAATTTGCGGCGTTTAAAAAAAAAACAATAAAAAAAGAATTAGATAAATTCGGTTTTCGGTCGACTCGTATAAGGCGGATCGCATGTTTTAAACGTTTTATAAATTACGCTTGTTAAACTTAAAGCATGAAAATTTATTAAATTCGTGTTTAAAAACGTGTAAATTCATTTAAAAAAATATTAATTCTGAATTTTAGTCTCGGAATGTAACAATTCCTCGCCCCCTTTAACGTCGAAAAGTTCTCCTCAAAAACAGCGACAAAGAAACCATTAAATTTTATTTAAACTCGATTAAAAGTTAAAATTAGCAAGGGGATTAGTGTTTTAAGAGAGTCTACGTTACGTAACGTTTACGTTACATTCCTAAAGAAGCTAAATTTAAAGATTTTTAATGGGTAGGCTGGAAAATTGAAGCGAAATGTTTTAAGAGATCGGCGAATGGGTTCAAAAAAAAAAAGAAGAGGTGAAACGAACGTTACGTCCGATATTTCTGATGATAATTTTTAGATGGGTACGGTTATAAGCCAAGTACAAATAAACAAACAGGCAAATCTTTGAATCGAGTGATGAATCATCATGTTTTATAAGCACTTGATCTACACTAAGCACACATATATATTTGGTTGTTAGTTTATTGAGGTCAGACAAGTGTAAGTGATTCATCAAGTCAGTCGAAGAAAGAATGTTCAGAAGGACAGCTACGAATGTCAATCGTCCGGGAGTCGGACAGGGGAAAGCGAGACCATCCGCCTACAGATAATTACCCTGTAATCTAAGCCAATGTTTTGATTGGATGGGGAACAGAAGGGTGATTCATGAGCAACTTGAAATAGAACTATCGCCATGATGGAAGTTGGCGACTGATGTCGAACTGTGTCCTTTTACAACCGGACTACAAAGTTAGCCAGTGGTAATTAAAGTGGTTTTATGACAGTTCTCTAACACTGAGAAATGACGCATGCACCAACCTCAATTAAGTACTGCCGATCAGACCACCCAGTTCTTTGACATCAACTACTGCTGAGTAGCTAACATTCAGTTGTTAATTTTAGAAAGAAAAAAAAGAAAAAAAAGTAATGTTACTCTCAACATATGCAAGGATTAGTTCGAATTAAAACCTTAATAAACTACAAGAGCCAGATTTCGAGGATTATAACCCATCGTTAACAACCATTATCGACTCTAATAACTCTAGTTCAGAATTACGGAATTTACCAACGGTTTTAAGGACTTAATACCCTAGTAAAAATTCGCTATGTGATTAAAACAAAAATGATAAGATATCATCTCGCCATACGTTTGACATTGATGCGATAACTGCGATAAAATGATGAATTTTTATGCTCCATTTCGGTATACGAGAAAGTTGATAAACAAGCAAAATTCGATACGAAACGAAGTTCGAAGTACGAATATTGAATAAATTTAATGATGGATGCATTCTTATATAAGCCACACATCTCTTATTTCCAATTTTATACAATATATTTCGATTCTTAGCAATTAAAATTGATACGCCCTTAAACTGCACTGTTACCATAAGTACATAAATCATTATTAATATCGACGAATCGTTGTAAAACTCGTTAGAAAAATAACCGAAACCTTTATTTATTTAATTTTATTTATCTTTTGTTAGATAATTAACAGCATTTTCCTCCGTTTCCATATTTAAACAGCAGCAAATTTCCTTTCTTTATTACTGTCCGAAATGCTAAATTTAAGATAAGATGCCATTTCCTTAATGACTTAGTGAAATTCTTAAGGGAGTTCAATCTTATTAGAGATGATGAAATTTTCCTGATTAACCGACTCCGAGGTAGAAATGCCAACCATTGATCACCATTAATGTCAAATATTTGAGATGATGATGAAACTCTTATGCAAGAAAATGATATATTCAATAGATTTTATAATACCATTTTTTAATATATTTTTTTACGTTATAAGAAATTTTGGCCTTGAATTAAAATGACTTAAATTTGGTTTTTAATATTTATAAATTAGTTTGAAACGTTTAAAAACAGGTACAAAGAGAGAAAAAAACATTGTGAAGCAACCGAGAAGCATCGCACTTCTGTATTGCAGGGAAACATCGTCAAAGGCATCATCGCGCTTAAATTTAAATGCTTTTTTTTTCTCTTTTTAAACTGTTTTCGTGTGAAGAAATGTTCAAAAATTTTGAATATGACTAGTATTTACAACACGCTATAATTATTTATACATACCGCATTAAAAAAATCAACATTTTAATGCCAAATAGTATATCTTCCAATCTATGTTTGCATAAGCTCTATATCTAATCAGAATAATTCTGCATTCTATGCAGCAAAATAATTATTATTTAAGTTACGATTGGTGCAAATTTTAAGCTTTTAACGGGCAAAAAATGTTAAACTTTTTTACTAGAAACGTTCCTGGAATGTTTTTAAAGCGAAGAAACTTTATTAAGCGTTCAGAGTAAACAGGATATTGCAATAAAAATGATAGATGGATTTAAGTCAGGTGCATAAAATGCAAAAAACAATATATAAAAATAAAATATATTTTAGTTATAAAGAGTTTTTTTAATGAAGATAAATTAAAAGCGGAAAAAAAATTAAAAAATGTGGTATCAATAGTTAAATCTGTCCGTTTAAATCTTCACAGGACAGTAAGCGACCGACAGAATATCTTATATCTTATTTAGAAAAGAAAATATTGTAAATACTTAAACGTAAGAGAGATAAAATATTTACAACAGACTCACTATTTTTTGTCAGGATTGTCATCATGATGGGGAACTTGCATGCACACTTCTTGCACTTCCTTCAAGAAGAAAAAAACAAAAACAGAAATTTATGAATATATTATTATTATTGTTATTTAACAGTTTATATATATATATATATTTTAATTATAAAAAAATATAAAATGACATTTTTTGCCGTTGTAAATTGTAAGTTATGTATATAAGTATATAGGTAAGCTACTTGAAAATCATCAAACATCGGAACGACTCCTGTCAACTATCCGTAAAGATAAAAAAGGCAGCATATGGTGGCAGAGATAAGCCAACTATTTGGTTTTGTCCTGGATTCTGAAGTATGATGTTGACAGAACCATAATTCTATTAAATTTTATTTTTATTAATCTGCCGCCTTGTTAGCATAGAATCGGTTATAGTAAACAAATTAAATTTCGTCTAATGGAACTGTTATTGTTCGCAGTTTATCTACGTTGTCTAGAATAATCCTTTATAAGAAAAATAAATTTTTTTTTCTTTTTGTTTTCGGTACGTTATGCGGAACGGAAAGTATTTTTCTTCTATCAGCTAGCCGGGAGGATGGGATTCGAATTTTTATTATTCGATGTTAGTTTGGTACGAAGTCATTTGCACTCTACGGGGGTTGTACGTTTTTAGCGTACTTTCAATACGACGCAAAACGAGGTAACCTAAATTGGAGACAGAGCATGAAAAGCTTTCTCCGTGAGAAGAATATTTGTCTTTAAAGGTTAGCTTATTAGCAACATGATGTTAAAACGTAATTTGCGGAACTTAATTGTAAATTTATTCTAGGTTACATATGCCAATTGCCGGGTTAAAGGCCTGGAAAACCTTTTAGAGATAAACTTGCACATAAACTATTAACAGTTTTAATGTCGTAATTTTCGAGTATTAATTTTCTCTGGATTAACATTTATTCATTAAAATATGAGATATATATATATATATATATAATTTTATTGCTTTTTCCTATATTTAGAATTATTTTCATTTTTATTTGACATTCAAATCGTCGAGTTAAATCTATACAAAATAGAATGGCATGTCTGTCGGAAGGCCTACACGACTAACAATTTAAGTCTGCACCTTTAAAATTTTTAAATTTATTATTTTCGTAATTTTATTTATGAATGAATGTTCGACTCTTTATCAGCAATAGGAAGATCACGATAAAAATTCAGCAATATTTATCATAAAATAGGATTCGAGTAGACTAGGAATAACTTGTAGGCTATCTTTTGTGACAAAATAAAATGATAAAGAGTTATATTAAATCAATACAATGTTTTGGTGTGAATAATTAAAGATCGAAAGCTCTACAACTTTGATCTTGAACTCACTTAAGTTGTAACATTAAATAATTTTTTTTTTGTTATTAAAACCCCAAAAATTGATCTTCCAGCTAACATTCGAATGTTTTGACTCAAGATATTTCTATAATTTTCTTTAAATATGCCACACATTTTAGAACTTCGTAAC
>WUQG02036098.1:0-10835 GCA_011317285.2 Androctonus mauritanicus | reverse complement strand
TTTTTAATTTCTGGAAATTAGTCAAAATTATAGTTTAATTATTAAATAATAGATGGCGCCACCTTAGTCCAAATTTAAAATAATAATTAATTATTAATCCAATAGACGGTGGCGCCATAGTATGAAATTAAATAATTATTAAGTAGCAGTTTAAAAATATTTAACCACTAGGGGAAGTTTGTGCTAGGTAAGATTTGGATTAAAAAGATTTCTAACACTCTCATTTATTTTTAAGAATATTTCAATTTTACCATTACTATATACTATTGCTGCAAAGTTTTTCGTTTTCTTTCAACAGTGTATCCTGTTTGTTTTAATTTTTTTAGTCTCAGAGAACAGAATGAGCTGATATTCTTTCTAGTTTCAATTATGAATTCAACCAAAAATACCATGTTAGCCCATTATACTTCAAGATATTTTTCCTAGAAAATCAAAAATGCAAAACGATTGATTTATATTTAAGCCTTTGAATAAATATATGATAAAAAGGCATGATTTTTGTGGAAATTCCACCATCTTATTATGATTTATTAAAATATTAAACACCAGTATAAACCATTTTCTTTTTGACTATTTTGAGATTTTCATTTATAAAATTCAGTTTTCATGTTTTAAACAATTTATTGCAAAAATAAATTGACAGTCAATAGGAATTGCAATGATGATACACAATATTTTGTCTGATACAATTAGAGTAAGACATATTTCTGATTAAATTTGTACAAAGCTCATATAAATTTTGAGTTTGTGTATGAAAATACAGAAGAAATTTTGCTCTTAATAAATATAAAATGATTAATAATATTTTTCATCTTGTTCACTATACTAGATTTTCATTATTTGCAATTGAAAATGCTGGCTACCTTTTCATTCCATCAATTGCAGTAAAACTTCCTTTTGTATATTGGTTTTAGTTTCATCTTTTAACTCTACTAGTTTCTGATAAATTAATTTTAATTTTTATTGTTAACATTTATTTAAAATATTATATTAATATATAAGTGCATACAAATAATAATTTAAATGAAATTCAGATAATTTTAGCCAACTTTAATGGCAAATTTTTATTTACAATTTGCCCCGTGTTTTAAAAATTATTACAGTATTTATATAATATCATAATATCTATAGCTAGTATTAAAACCTTACTTAAATTAGAACCAGCAGCTTCTTATTAATGTCCAACAGTATATAAATACTTGCTTTAATTCATGAGAGATAAACATGAGAGAGAATACATTTGAAAATGACTTAATGATTACATCTTATGTTGCTTAATAAAATTATGCAAACAAATAAATATAAATATATAATTATCTTTTCCAGTTAATTATTCTTTTCCAGTTTACATTGTAAATTGAAATAATTGGAATAAAACTTGAAATTTTAGGATTGATTTTTATAGATTTCAATCATTTAATGTATAGTACGTTTGTTCATTTTAAGTGCTAAATTAGAATTTTGTTTGAAAAATTGTTTTTGGTAAATACAAAAACAAAAATATAAGCCTATATAAGCAAGTGGTTGTGTGTATCTGAAATTTTTTAATAGAAAATGAATGTTGAAAAATATCTTCGCTACAGCTAGAATTCCTGAAATGTTTTACATTTTTTTAAAAGTTTAATGTTCTGTATAATATAAATTTAAATTTTATCCATTATATACCAAGTAATCCTAGACTTGCAACAAAATCAGTTCAAAAATTCAGACTGTTTCAGTCTATAATGTTAAGTCAGAAATATTCCAAATTTATGGATTATCCATTATCAATTTTATTATTATACTATATATTACAACGATAAATATGAAAAAAGCAAAACTACAAGAACTAGTCATAAAAAGGATGCTTTCAGTACAGCACTCTGTTGCACACACTGATATGTATGTGAATTATATTGACCAATCACAGAATTTATCAATTACATTACCATTTTAACTTGAGGATAATAAATTTAGCTAAATTTTTTTAGTATACTTCCTGAAGAAAAAAGGCGGCTTATGAAATCACTATTCTATCTGTATCCTTCACTAATAACTTTTGAACAATTAGTTGATTTTCATGAAATTTGGTGGTAATATTTTACTGTTAATGATCATCTCAACAATAGATGTGCAAACTTCTGAGATCTTAAAAATTACTAAGCTATTAATTTGATTTTTATGAAATTGAGAAAAATAATCATTCCATTGAATATGATCTCAATGATATTTCAATTAATCCTTCCTTTATGTGCAGTTATAAGTATAGGAAACATTCAAATTTGAAGTTTCTTTTTAATAACTTTTGAACAATTTGATTGATTTTTATAAAATTTAACAAGACTAGTCAGTTTATTAAAGTTGAATATTAAGTAACATTGTTTAACTTTTTAGATTTAGCCATTTTAAAATGTGAGCATTCAGTTTTCCCAAATAAAGATGTGAAAAAGATAAATAATAAGGTTATTATATAGAGTTATTAAGATTTTTATAATTTAATGTATAAATTAATTGTATTGAAGATAATTTTGATGACCTTTATTTTAATTTTTTAACTTTAATCATTTCAAAAATAAATGACATATTCAGAAAATAGGTAATTATTTCTTTCTGGAACTGTTTGTTTAATAAGATATAATAAAATCAGATAAGAGTATGTTTATATATATCAGAGAGTTCAACTATGTTGTTACTGTAATATTTTAATTAATATCATATAAAGCAATTTAATATATTATAAATAAATAATTTTTTTTTTTATTTAAAATTTGCTTTTCAATTAATTTTAATATTTTTTTTAATAGGTAGAATTAAAATTTACAGCTCCAGCTAAACCAGGAATATATCCTTATTCAGTTATTGTTCGAAGTGATTCTTATTTAGATTTTGATGTAACGAAGATTATTAAGGTATTGAAATTTATGAGTTTATTATTCTGTGATAATTTTGTTATAAAATCTCATGTTTCATACTGAATTTAAAATTATTGATATTCTTTTTAAATTAAGTAAAATATATATTTAAAAATGAATTTTTTTTTTTTTTTTTTTATATATACATATATTTCTTAGTGTGTATAGCTATCTATAAATTTGATAGCATTTCACTTATGAACACTATCTACTTATAAACAAAATGAAAATTATCTTATTTATTTTCAGTATTGTATGATTTTTTTTTCCTTTTATTTAAATATTTTATGATACACAAATAATCTTGCAACACACTAGGCTTAATACACACCCAGGCCCGCACCGTCCATACGTGCAAAGTTGTGCAGCACACGACAGCGCCGAGTCAAAAAGGTGCCAGGCTCTACCGTTTTAAAAAACTCCAAATGGAAAAAAATATTCCCTTCAAACAACCAGATTTAACTTTTCATTATATCTATGGTGATGGTGAAATTCTAATACTCAAAACAAACAGTCTATCTCGCACTTTAGCTATATATTTTTCAAATATTTAACATATTACATATGTAAATTAATTTCTTTCTAATTTTAAGATAATAGTGTTTAGCCACTATATTTGGTGTTAGATGTGTTTAGTATATTATTTCGCTTCGCTTGCAATGTTATTTTTTTTTTATAATATAAATATATGTATAATTCTTCAATAAATATGTTTGTGTGTAGATTTTAACAAATCACAAAATGTTTACACATTTAAAAAAATTAAAGGTAAAACGTAATTTTTTTTATTTTTTGTATTATTTTTATGTCAATAAAACTTCATTTTAAGTGTTAACCATAAATAATTTTCCTCTAATATCGCCACTGCATAAAGGCATTCATTAGATGTTTGCACGACACCGCCAATTAGGCTTGGCACAGGCCTGTACACACTAATCAATTACACAAATATTATATAGTATATAATCTTAGTGTGCAATTAAATTTAACAATTTTACTTAATTTTATATAATGTAGAGTATTTTATGCTAAAAATGATTTAGGAATAGCAATGGTATAGGAAATTAAATAGTTCATGATATAGGAGATTTTATGTTTTATAATCATAAAACAAATAAAATATGAATTAACATCTTTTACTTCTCTTAAACTAGGGCTATATTTATGTACATGTACTTGAGATACTAGTCTGAGATCCTCTAGATAGAGGTTGCCCCAAAAGTTAATTTGACAAAATGTTTTTAAGAAGTTATAAATTTTGCTTCAAAAAAATTATTATAATGAATATCAAGATCAAATTAAGATACTTGAATAAATTATATAAATGAAAATCTAAACAATTTTTGTCTTTGATAAGCTCACACTAATAATATATCATAACTCATAACTGAATAGTTATTTTTCTTGCAGGTATCATATGAGGGCAATAGAATTGTTTTTAAATATATATATCTCCACTACTTTTTATCAATATTTTACCTGGATCCTACTAATTGCATTTATACAATATATGCATATTTTTAAATTACTTTCATTAAGGACCTGTAACTTAATAGTACCTTGGAATCCAAGAAACCATAACATTGCTTAAACCTATACTCAATAAGAAATAAAGAACATCTGATTTGGATTTTCATAAATTGATTTTATTCAACAGAATACACTATTCATTAAAAAGATACAGTAATTACTTCAATTATTGGCTAAATGCACTTTATTGTACTTCTTCAGTAGTCATCAGAAGTTTGTTAACAGAAAAGTCTTAAAATTAAATATTTTTAACAACTAAAAATTTGTTTTCCTTAAATATATGAAAATATTTTACATGATAAAATACATGTAGTTGAAATGATATAATTACATTTATTAATTAATTGAATGTCTGAAAATATAAAGAAAAGCTTATTTACAATTTTATAATATAATCAGAGATATTTATATAAAAAATGATTGTATATCTTAATGTTAATTTCATGTAGTAATAAATAAGCGAAATGATTTATTTTACTTAAGCCAAAATATAATATATAGACTCACTATTTAAAAAAAATTTTTAACGGAAAAAGTTCCATAGAAAATTTTATAAATGACTATATGATAAGCAAGAAAGTAAAGAAGAAATACGTCTGGAAAAAGTTATTGTTCAAGAAAATTTATTAATTAAGCATATAAAAAAATATAAGAATATATGTTCTAATTTCTTTTGAATTCTTTGTGTGTTCCATTGTAAGAACATTTGTGACTTTACCTGATGAGGATGCCATTGGCGTTGAAAACGTTAGTAATAAAACAAAAAATTATTGGAGTTTACAACTGCTATACTGTGCTTTTGATTAGACAAAGTAATAAGAAGGAAATTTTTGTCATATAATTACATATAGGTATAACATTGATAGAGGAATTTACATTCTGTGCCTCATCTAACACAGAATAGGGAAAGTTTATATTAACACAGAATGGCATTGTTAATATAATACAAAGAAAAGAAAATAGTGAGAATTGAATCTGTGACTTTTCAGTTTATATGCCTATTGCTTTAACACTGATCAAAAAGAAAAATCTGCAATTGAAATATAGTTAAAACACTAAAAAATACTAAAAAACGATAATGCAACACTCCTCAGCAGTGCTGCATTGTCGTTTTTTAGTACTTTAAGTTAATAGTAAAGCAGTTGAAAGAAAGACACGAGTTATAATTAAAACAGAATATCAACTCAAAAAATATTTTAATAAATATTGTCATCCAGTTAGAATATTGAATGCATTAGCATTTAATTTATTTACGATATTGAAGATTTCAGTTTGAATTATGACAAACTAAACACAATGGAGAATCACAAATCTGACAACTAGGAAATCAGAAAGAAAAATGTCTACATAATATTGGAAATAAAATTTATTTGATTGGTCAACTATGATTCTTCTCTGATCAAATAGAACAAAGTAATAGCTCTTTTTTCTTTCCTCTGAATATTATTTGGTACAAATAAAATTTATTTAATCCTTCTGGTTTCAAATGAAAATATATCTGTTGAACTATAAAAAGAGATTAAGTTAAAATTTGATATGCTGTATCTCAGTTGTGAAGAAGCACATCTTATGAATGGAAAAAAATTGAAATGATCATAAATATTTTTTGCATTATCCTCTTAATATGGCTTACACGTGATTATTTGGGGATGTATTTTCTTGTTCCAGAAGATCTTGCCATTCTCCCATTGAGGAAGATATTGTCTTTTATTTTAAAGAAGGGTCTTCTTCTGGGATGATTTGATTGGGGGTGCACAATAAACCATTGCTGGTCACAGTGCTTGGGCTGGATAGGCTCCTCCCTCTTTTACTACTACTACTACTACTACTACTACTACTACTACTACTACTACTACTACTACTACTACATTCTCTTAATATTATCCAAAAAAATGTTTTCTTGATTTTTATCACTATGACAACTTAGATATGACTATTTTTGGATTAAGAATTTCTTACTATACCATATTTTTCATAGTAGTTACTTTATCTTTTTTAATCAAAAATATTTTATTTCAAAAAATAGAATACTTATTAGTTTTCAGTAATTTAATTATAAATCAAATTTTGATTAATTTAATTAATGTTAAGTAATTAATATATAGAAATTTTCATATCTTATTTTATTGTTTGAATAGTTGGATGTAAAAGAGGCAAAAGAAGTAGATTTGAATGAAGTTCAGTGGGATATATCAGAAGAGGAGGAAGATAAAGAACAAGAAGAAAGTGCAGAAGATTCAGATTTGGCTACTGATGATGATGATTTTGATGAAGACTAGTGAAAGAAGTGTATTTACTATAAAACACTATTTACAAGACACTTTTTGTATGGACAATTGTCAAAGTATGTTTTATTTTCAGGCATTATTTAAACTTTTCAAAATGTAGTATGAATTGTGTAAGAAGATATTTTGTATTTAATTATTAAATCTGTTAAGATTAATGCTCGATAAAATTTGACAAAAAATGATAAAGATCTATTTTTAGTGCTCTTAAAATAAGAAAGTTTTTCAAGTTTAACCCTTGATGATACAGTTGATGTATCAATCCGTGCCTCTGTTTTCTTAAGTTTGTCACACTAATACAATAATCTCTTTTTTATTTAGAGAATTTATAAATTTTAAATTTACTAAAAATTAAATCAATTCACTGAATAACTTATAGTATTGGGTTTGTATCTCCTCTAATATATGCAATTTGTATTACATTATCATTCCAATTATCCAAAGACTTACATGTAATTAGTATATTTTTAGTTATATGCTTTGTCAATGTGATCTAGTCTGCTAAATTTTTTCATTACTTTTTGCATCTCATACCTTGAATCTACCATATATAGTTATTAAATTATGATTTATTTTCACTCTTTCAAAAAGAAAAAAGTCAAAGTATGTACTATTAAAGAAAATCATTTACAAGTTGTTTTGTTATTAATAATAATATATATTTTTTCAAAAAAAAATATAGCTCAAAATTAAAATAACAGTTATAAAATTTGATCCATAAAATGGTTCTTTTTACCATAATTATAATAAATCAAAAATAATTTATATTTATGAAAATATATTTGATTTTTTATTTAATTTTTAATTATTCACATAAGGGGAAATTCTTTTTAATGCATTTATATATGTATATATATGTATTTTTTTTATTAATTACTAATTTAGTTCTTATTCGAATGCTTTCTTTTTGGCATTGGAGGTGTAAAAATACAGAAATATATCAGCAAATACCAACTAAAAACTTTTATTATGCAGGATAAATATAATAAAGTGTGTGATGTATTTTTATACTATTACAAAATCCAACTTTTCAACTGTTGGGTAAATGTATTTGTGGTTTCTGCTACAATTTTAAATGATAGGGGAATAATAGTAAATCCATGGAAGGTATAAAATTTGTAGATAAATTTGACAAAAAGTGTTATTTGGCCCGTTCTACATTTGTGAAATCTGTATAATAAAAAAAAAAAATATGGAAAATAAAACTTCTGGAAGATTTTGCATTTTGAATTTGTATTATTTTTGAAGAAACAACAAACAAAAATACTACACAAGTCATTATTTTAAATAGTCCCATTGATAAGTTGTTCAAAAGTAATTCCATATAATTTAAATTCTTATTTAATATTGTTTAGAAAATTTTTTTAAAATTTTGTTATATTTAGAATAATTAAAACTAGAAAATTATATTAAAAATATGGATCAAAGTCATTTTTTAAGAAAATTTAAAATCTATCTATAAAAAAGATTGGCTAAAAAAATTCATGAGAAATTTCAGAAAAAAAAATGAAGATAATTGAAAGACAAGTTCTGTACTGGATTTCTTACAGTATTTTTTTTTATTGGGGATTCAATAAAAATCATTTTCATGAAAGTCAACCAGAAATGAAATTCAATAAAAAAGCTGGAAGAGAGGGCATCTTAATTGATTCTCTGATTATCACATGCTATTTCGAATTTATTTTTTATTTTGATTTCTTGATTTCTAATCCAATTTCTTATCAGATTGCTAGTAAACAATTGTGTATTTAACTTATAAAATTAGAAAATTGACTGTTATAGTTTTTAAACTGCTTTAAATATAAGCTATATTATTTTTATACTTGATTTTAGCCAAATAGCGGAATTTTACTTTATAACTTACTTGTTAAATCTGTTTTTTCGTCTAAATTGTTATATATAATATGTATCAAACAATGGTGAAATCACAGATTTAAATAAAGATAACATAAGCCAATTAAATAAGATAAACTGTTTATTTAAACGATACCCTAGGTCAAAATTGCTTCAGGAAGGAGCATTTTGTGATCGCAACGAAAATGTATTTATCCTTCAAACTTTTATTCGAATTTCGGTTAATTAGGAAGGTTTAATGTTAGAATAATGTTAAAGTTGGGGTAGAAATTCTGGGATAGATGCGACCTTGGAACTGACTGCTTCAATATGCAAATTATCGTTCGGAAATCCTAATAATTTGTCATCATAATGTAACAATGTACAATAAATATGTACTGATATATGTCACGATGAAACAACTGGCATGATTGTCCACATACTATACTGAACATATAGAGAGAGATTGTGCGCTAATGCAATACATATTAGCTAATAATAGTAGTGCATAAATGAAATTTTTATAAAATTATGAAATATTTAAGAGAATTACATTTATCGTTCAGTTCATTTTTAATGGCAGTTTAAAAAAAAAATTTAAATCAGTATTAGAAAAAACTTTGCGAGGGTATTTAAGATTGGCAAAATTTTATTTAATGTTAGACCTATTTTGATAAAAAATCAGTATATGGGGTTTGGGTTCTCAGATTCGTAATCTGGTCAGATTTTTCTAATTAAAAATAATGGATCCAATATGGCGACTCGAAATTCATTCGGATATTTTAATAATCCTAGAGTTGAAATTCGGAAATGCTATAATGAGATCACTAAATAATTCGTAAAAATCTTTCAACATATAATTCCACCCCGTAAGAGGATGGTGATGGGGAAACTAACTTTTCTATATAGTATTTAACTTATAGAAACTTTTAAAAATCATTTCTCGATCATTTAAGTATCATATATCGGCCGAAAAAATTATATTCAAAATGAAAGTAAAATTAGCAAATTATGATGATAGTTTTCAAATTCAAAATGGTGTATCCAATATGGTGACCCGAAATTCAACGTATATTTTAATTTAGTCCGATTTTGTTGGTGGTGTGTGGAAATACTATTGCTTTATATCCGATGGAAATGCATCCATTTTGCATTTATACTATTCAATCCTGCTAGAAATAAGGGAATGCATGGTTTGGAAAGAACAATGTTTTCAAGATGCGCATATTTGTTTAAAAAATTCTGTTCTTCACTTACCAATAATTTATAGATTATTTTTCTTTTTCGCAGCTGTAGAATACTTCTGTGATCACTTATGCATTATGTTTTCTAATTGCTTAGTTGCATGAGAAACAATATGTGAACTTTGAGGAAGAACTAAGCATCTATATCATATTTTGTAATCCTAAACCAGTTTCGTATATCGTTGGATAATCTTCATCCAAACATTGTATCAATGACTTTTACTAAAACATAAGGCAGCAATGAAAGATAACTTTATATGAAAATGTATACGGTAAGTTAAGTTTAAAACTGTATAAGTTTTCAATAAAATTCAATTATATTCATTATACAAGTATGTAGCCAACGTATCTTAAACATGTAAAAACATTATCAGAAAAATATTGGATGACTGCGGCACGATTGACGATTTCTTGGTAAATCAATCAAGTTTTATCATTTTAATTAAAATTAATAATTTGAATAATGAAAATAATCATGGCAGTAATATATCCGAAGCTCGAGAATTAGATTCAACTGAAATCAGCATTGAAGGAATTGATTTATTATTCGATTCCGAATAATAATCAAGTTAATGAAATTTAACACAGTTAAACCAAAAAATAATTAATAAAATGTTTTTTAATGGTACATGAATGTCTCTAAATTTAAGAAAAAGTTTGTTTACTACATTTACTTCTCTAATCAGCCCTTTCAGTATGTTTTAATGGTAAGTACGAGAATGATTTCAAAAATACGAGAATTTCGTACGAGATTATTGAACTCTAGATACAACAACCCTACATCGTTGCCAAATTTAACAATGACTTTGGTACAAGCGCGGGAACGGCGATTCAAAATCTCCCTAGAGATATAACTCCATAGATTTTAGATAGATGGCTCACTCGTCGTTTAAAAGTGAAGCCACGATTGGTGGGGTACTTTCACGAATGTACAGCTCCGGCCAAAAAGGTTGTCACCTCACCGGATACGTTCGGCTTCCTTACAATACTCGGCTTCAGCATGCATTAGTTTCCTCGGCAACGTAGGCATTAACGTGCTGGCAGAGGGATCG
>WUQG02036087.1:0-10836 GCA_011317285.2 Androctonus mauritanicus | reverse complement strand
ATATAAATATGAATACAGGTTAGCAAAAAATGAAAACAAAAATAAAATAAATTAAATAACATAGTATAGAATAAAAACTTAATGGATAAAAACAAAAACAAAAATAAAAATACTGCTTCCGAGTATAGCACGCAGTTAAGATGACCGGACCGAACAAAGTCTGTACTTATAAACTGTCTGACTGGAGGCGTTTAGCGCTTTGTTTTCTGCAGCGTCTTCGTGGATGTCAGCTGGTCTGGTGCAGAAGGTTACAGTTGTCCTAAAACGATGCACAACCCAGACGGCAGTTGGGTTGTGCATCGTTTTAGGCTCTCTCGATCAGATATTTCCAAGCTGTTGGTATTTCGGTTGCGGTGGTATGGTTAATGGTCTTCCCGTTTTTATTGGCCTTGGTGATTTCTATTGCCTCCGCCAATGTGGCCTGGGATCTTCTTACTATGGGTTTTACGATTTTAGCCTTATTCCGGTGTATCATGATGTTGTCGCCGTATGCCTCTGCTGC
Organism: Androctonus mauritanicus; assembly: GCA_011317285.2. NCBI lineage: Eukaryota > Metazoa > Arthropoda > Arachnida > Scorpiones > Buthidae > Androctonus > Androctonus mauritanicus. The sequence goes on along the minus strand of WUQG02036087.1, from coordinate 10,334 downwards.
AATTGCTGTACTGGTGCTGCCTCTCTCGATGTCTCTCTTGTGCTCGTTAATTCTTTGATGTAAAGTTCTCTTTTTGTCTTTTTTGAGAATTGATTAATTTTTATTTGTTTTTAGCATAAATTAAGAGATGTTTTCCTCATTATTCAAAGATTTGCTTTATGAAGTTTATAAGTTACTTTTCAAAGAGATCCAAGCTAAAGCTGTCTAAAATAAATTGTATAGCTATGTATTTTCTTATAAGTTGATCACAATACTTAATTTTAAAAACAGATTTTTTTCAATTACAAAAACATTTAAAATTTAAAAAAATTAAAAAGAAATAGTTTTTAAAATATAATAAAATATAGTTGATCCATCATTGGTGGTGGCCAGACCATTATATACTCTAAAAGTGATCATTACCATATTCAATACATATATCCTATATCCAATGAGGCGGTTTTACAAATGCTAATTTAACTATTCTACCGTCTACCTATATCCCTAAAAATCAACGGACCATATTAATATTAATCATGCATCACTCAAACTTGTAATAGGGTATGTCATTTGAAAAAATTTGTTCTCCTGAGAAAATATGAAACTCAAATCCAAAATTGAATCAAAAACTTCAGATTATAAGATAATGCTATATCATGTAGCTATATAGTTGGTAAGTTAGACTGATGAGGAGCAGAGAGATAAGTTAGACTGTGGAAGACTGATGATTGAATTTGGATCTCTTGTATATATTTTGAAGATTGAAACTAGATTTGATTGTGGATGCATGGGCAAAAAGCTGAAACCATTTCACATGATGAATCTGGCTGACTGTGCTTTATATTGAAATTTGGCAGAATATATCCATTTGCAGAATAAAACAGCATTTCAAATTTTAAATAAATACACATAAAATATTTTAAAATTTGGAACTGTAATATGAAAGACACATGTGTAATATCTCTGTTATCTTATATACTCTTTAAATATTACTTGTCTTTAATGTAGAGTGCTTTATTTGAGTTTGAATCTTCCACTCATGATAAATTTCTCATAAAATTGAAGTAAAGATTTGTAAATCTAATTTTTATGTTAAATTATATTTGATTGTAAAATTGGGATCTTGTAAACCAGCATTGACTTGTATTAATAACTGTCCTTGTTCTTCCTAAGTATAAGAGAGAAGATAGCTTAAAAATCATATCAGCAAATAATTATAGTTGCATCAAGATTATTAGAATAGATTAAATATTTTTTTTAAAGCAAATAACCTAACAGAATATTTTTAAGATTCTGGAAAGAAAATATTTTACAGTGGAGTGATATTATTGTAAAATTGATCATCTTAATAAGTATAGAGGATTTCTCTGTGGTAATTATAATTTAAGAACACAATCATTTCTTTATATGCAAGTCTTGACTATATGCAATATTTGTGCATATATTAATTTCCAATTAAATCAATAATCATATTCTCATTTATAAACTTATAAATAATTTGGTTTATTAAATATATTTCATGAAATAAATTATATAAAATTATAGGTGATGAAATACAGGTTATATTTCAAATGAGCTATCTCAGTCTTTCCTAAAGAATTTTCATATTTTGCAAATAAATAATTTAAAGCACCAAAAGTGTGCCTCTTGTTAGAAGTTGTATTATATATAATTTAAGAATTTGTTTAATAATATAAACTATAATAATATAATATATATAAATTTTATGTAATATATAATACCTTCATAATATATTTTCATAATATAAAAGTCTTCCTGTCTTGAAGAATATATCTAGAAAGAGTATTTATATCTAGACAGGGTGGATTGTGCAATTCTTATTCACTTCTCTGCTAAAAATAAATATTCTACCAAGGATAGTCTATTAATTGCTGCCAACCTGTGAAAATATTATTGAACATTTCAAATCTTCATAATTTCTCCTGCATTTGTATTATGTTTGTTGTTTGAAAGCCAATGGATGCATAATAGATTATGCATGTACTATTATAAGTAATGATGATGTATTCTTTAAAATGATAATTTTATATTCTCTGAAACATTTTTTGATCAGTCTGTCACACATTAGTAAATTCTTTAAAATATATAAAATTTATTTGGAGAGATCCAAATCAGGTTGAAAAGTTAACTTGGCTAGCTAATCCATTTATGTTACAAATATATAAATATTGTACTATCTGAAAATATAAAATGAATTTTCAATAGAAAATAGCAATACCTTACATTTAGTTGTTATCAAATAATTAAGAAACTAAAATTATTATAATCTGTTAGAGTTAGAATTTTTAAAACTGACAAGATTTTTGCTGATAATTGAATTTGGAAATTGTTTTAGAAATTAATTTATGTAGATACTTATCTGATAATTTAGACATTATTATAAAGTATTAATTTGAACAAGCAATTATTTGTTTACATTCATTATAACAATAAATTTAATAGTAAATTTATGATTTATGATTAAATAGACTTGCAAATTTGAACTTTGTGAAAGTTACTTTAATTTTAATAACTAATTTTGTATAATTCAATATTTTGAAGTTAGCAAAGTTGATCATTTTTTTTCTATCATGTAATATTTTTTTACAGATAATCTTGTAAAAAAATAAATTCAAATATGAATTTTTTTCTTTACTAAATAATCAGTATATAGTATATAATTTAATGTGCTTACATGTATTTATTTATGTGTATATTTATGATTTAAGAATCAAAAAGCAACAATTTTCAAAACTTTTGAATGTTTTTATATCATTCCTGATAAGACTGCTTTGTTTTCCTTTCTCTCTATAATATCCTTTTGAAAATTTTTTAATTGAAAAATTTTTCCTGTATTTACCTAAGTCTGCATCGTATATAAAATATTTTGAGCCTTTTATCTCTACGTTTCCTCATAATTGAGATTTGAAGTAAAATGTGCATGTGTAGAGAGTTAGTAATGATTAGCAGTTATTAGCATCAAAATACATCACAAAGTGCAGTGAACATGCCACTATTAGTTTAATTTAATACTATAATTTATCAATAACCTGAAATTTTGATTTAAGTTGATTATTTTCATATGAATTGTATGTTTGAATAACTTGTAGATCTAGAAATTTGACCATTATGTACTGATACTCATTAAATTACTAAATAAATATTGCAATAATTATCAAAAATATTTTCAAGTACTTAATAATACTGTATCATCAAAACATTTTAAATTAGAATTACACTAACAAAAAAATAAAAAATAATTTGAATAAATATGATATTCAAATATCATTTTGACTTTCTCCACTTCAAAAATGGTTTATAGTTGAATTGCTGCAAATTTTATTTATTGTATTCGATGATAACAATTTTGAATAAATTTGAAAAAAAAAAATTACTCATCAAATCTTCATTGTTGTTGCTATTTGTGAAATCTTCATTTTCAGTTCACAGTTATCACTTTTTTTTAATAAAATTTTGAATCGGATATCATTTTATCAAAGGCTTTTGCTAATAATGAAATAGAAATATATTAGATTTTTGAGTATTGTCATATAAATAATGGTAAGTTAGGATAAAAATCTGTTTTCATTATTTTATATTAATAATCATGACCATTATATAAATGAAATTAGTTATTATCATGTAGATTCCAAGGTTAAATTGTTAAAATTTTAAAAGATAAAGATGACTACTAATTTTTGATTCACAATAAAAATTAAATTGTGAATCAAAAGTAAGTAGTAATAGTCATCTTTATGACTATTTACTAGAATTTTATAATTAGAATTTTTTACAAATATTAATAATAATCATTAATTAAAGCAAAATAAAATGTAAATTGTACAGCAACATTTTTAATAAAAATGAATAACATGATTATAGTAATTAAATATGATATTTTGTGGAAAATCTATGTGATATCCAAATCTATGTTGAAAACAAAATCTTGAATAAACTGATTATAAAATCAGATTAGATAATAAATTAATTCAAATTTAGATAAAGCTAATTCCATTTATCAGTGCAAATTAAAAAAGTGCTTTCAGTTTCAACCATCTTTAGTTTATTGTTATTCTTTTCTATTGTGAACTGTAAATAATTGTAACTAAATGTATTTCAAATATGTACTTATTTAATAATAACAATTCTGTTAAAGCTGAGTTCATTTCTAATCTGAAAAAATATTTTCAAAACTGTTATTATTTAAATTTCATACTATATTATTATATTAATCTATATATTATATTGAATTGGTAAAATATTTCAGATTAAAAAACATTTTTAATTTGATTAATCATTTTCAATTGTAATTCTTTTATTGCCTATTAATAGTTATGCATTTTATTACATTTTGAAAATATTATGTTGATAAATCAGAGAGATAACATTGCTCTTTTTCATTGTATTATGAATGTATAATTAAAAATAAACATATATTTTAATAGAAAATTTTTAATTCTCAAGAAACATCAATACTAAACTTTCTTTTCAAATAATTACAATGCATTAATAATCATTTTTCACAGAAAAAAGTTTATAAAAATTGCTTTATTGGAAGGTTAATTCAATATTATTTCAAAAACAGCTTCCTTAATTTAACAAATTAATAGAAAAAACTCCTCTAGCAGGAAATTCATTATGAAAATCTTATTAATCTTTTCCTGCAATCAATCGTGTACCGAGGGGACTGCCCCGGTTCTCTAATCAGGGGGTCTCCAAAGAACCTTAATTTTTAAGTAGCCTATATGTACCTACATGTGGGAATATAAAAACAGTTTTAGTTTTTTAATTGATAGTAAAGTTAAAATCATTTTAGTAAAACATCAAAACTGGCAGATTAATAAGCTTTTTAAAATGTATGTTTGCTAGTTACATCTAGCAAACATACATTTTAAAAAGCTTATTAATCTGCCAGTTGTTTTTTCTTAAGATTTTTTGTTTTCCAAATCATTTTAACTATTTGATTAAATAAATGTTAATTATATCTTTGTGTTGACATTTTGTTTGGTGATCATTCCAATTAGTGGTCCCTAGGAAGACTTCTGTCCCGGTCCTTGATAGCTGTAGGTCCACCACTGCCTATGATATAAATTTTTTAAAAGTATTAATATTTAAAAATGTTTCAAATAATATAATTAAAAAAAATATGTTTATTACTTATTAAATTATATGATAATATGAATTTTAAAATTATCATCATTTATTATTATTCTACAGTATATTTCATTTAGCATATATGTTAGATAAAATAGATAATGCTGTTAATAGGTAACATGATTGATGATGATATATGAATTGAATCAAAAAACTTACTTTTCGTATAATAAAATAATGAATTTATTTAAATATATCTTTATTAAATAAACTATTCTGTGTTATTCTTGTTAATTTTTAAATTCTTAAGTGATTTTGTTCCAAGATGTAGCCATTTGAAATTTTTAAATTTGATATTTTTGAAACTGCTTATCACAAATAAATCATTGTTGAATTCGAATTGGCTGTTGGTGTATAAAAGTAATTTGGCTATCCAACTTTGGTTGCTATAGTAGAATATAATAAGAAGTTCTGGAAAGAACTAAAATTGCCTACTTTCCAAAAGTATTATTTATTTTACATTTATTTAGCATTTGGAGTCCATTAGTTTTGTTTTTCTAATTTTATTATGTAGATGTCATGATGATATTCATAACAAGAGATGTCATCTATTGTTATGTCATAATGACATCACATCTGGACTTTGATGGCATTAAGATAGATATTGAGATAGGAGTGATTTGTTAAGAAATCAGTTAACATTGCTAACACTTAGCACCATCTATTAACTACACTGCTAATACTTAGTGTCATCTATTGACACTAATATAAACTAAAATTGTAATAAAAATGGAATTCTATCTATTTTCTACTAACAGACTGTTTCTTTTCATCCTCCATGATGTCAAAATTCTATCCTGCTGGATTTGAGGATGTGGTGTTGAGGTGTTCTTTAATGGCAGAATATTACTACCAAATTTCATGAAAATTTGTTATAATTCAAAAATTATTACTAGGACGGACACACACACACACACACACACACACACACACACACACACAATTTCCAAATTTTTTTTTTATAGAATTGTTGATTTTAAATAATTTAAGATTCCCAATATATATATATATACAATATCAATAGTTAGAAATAAAAATTTACAGTACTATCCACAGTTTTTAAAGTTGCCATTGGAGAATTTTCTATTTTATGTTAATATAATGGATGAGATAAGTGTTCAAACAGTGAGAATTTTAATCTTAGAATAAGTGTTTAGATGCTATCAAGAAGAATCAATCATTTTGGATGGCTTCATAAAATAAAAATAGCTTTCTACCTGAATAATGAAAATCTGAGATCCCTTTTTTCATTTTTTATATGGAATCCAGGCTTCATTTGTTGATTCTTATGTTTCAATGCATTAGTCATATTCATAGTTTAACTCTCCCATTATGGGCTTCTTAACCTATAATGGAAGTTGACAAACTCATGATGGGATAGCTTGTAAAAAAAATAAAAAGGAAAATTACAAAATAAATAAACTTAATTATAGAAGTTTTATGCATATTTTAATACAAAACAGACTAACAAACTTGTAAAATTTAGATTTCAAGGATTTTCTTATTTGATCATTGTTTTTCCCTTTTTTACAAATTCTAATATGGATGATAATTTGAAATGTTTTTTTTGTAAAAACTGTTTATAATTTATTACCAGTAAAAGCCTTACCTATATTTTTTAAATAAAATTCATATTTATTTACTTTTACTATTCATAAATAATGAATGGTATGGATTAAGTATTTATGTTCTAATTATTAAACAATACAGCATAGATATAAATAACATATGTGCCAACATTAACACTTTGATCGTTAAATTTTTTTTTTGTTTTTTTCCTATTTAGCATTGAGGGTATTTCAAGAATTTCTTGAAAAATAATGGTCAAAGCTATTGGTTAACAGTATACTGGAAGCAGATGTGCTCAGTACATTGTCAACGATCAAAGGGTTAAGCAGAACAAATTAATATAATATTTAATAAATATTAAATTTAAAAATGAATAATTTATAGGAATAACATAGTTTTATTTATTTTCCAATTTAAGGAGATGCTAGTGCAGACCATTTGCTGGCATTGGAAATGGAACATCGTGAACGAGAACAACAACGTCTTAGAGAACAACAAGAATTTCGTTTATTGCAAGCACAGTATGGCATGGATAACCAGGGAAATTTCAGGGAACAATCTATCACAAATATGCAGAGAGCTGTTTATGCTGGAGAAATGAGTGTAACAGATTATTACAATCGTCAAGTAGAACTGTGCATTGCAGAAAGAGATGGAATAGATGATGGTCATTCTTGTATTAAAGGCAATTTATATTTAATTTTTTTGAAATAAAATATTAATGGAATTATTAAAATATGTATTTATAAAATAATTGAATTTCTTTAGGTTTAATACCAAAAATAAGAGCATTTAGCATGGCAACTACCAATGTGGAACATACTTGGCTTTGTACCACAGTTGATCATTATGGTTCTACTTATGGAGATAAAGGATGGGGATGTGGATATCGCAATATTCAAATGTTGTTATCTGCTCTTGTACATCATACAGGTTATAATCACCGATTGTTTAATGGTAAAATGAAATTAAAAATAATTTAATTGTTGTCTAAAGTAAATAAAATATAGTTTTGAAAAACTAATCAATTTAAAGAATTATGGCATTAATTGCACTTCTAGATAAACCAGATATTCAAAACATGTAATAAGCTAAAAGATGATAATTCTTTATAAAGAAAATACAAAAATATAGAATCAAAATATTTATATAATTTAAAGTTTTCTTCTTTTATTTCTGATAAGTATGATAAAGCCAGACAGCCAGTAACTGAAAACAATTTACTGGATGTCTGAAAAATATGAAATATAGTGAATGTTATAATACTATAATGAAAAGAAGAATATTTTTTTAAGATTCTGCTTCAGCATTTCAAGATCACTGATTATAATATTTTCAAAATGAATGCTTTTAACAATTGGACAATAACAAAGTGAAAGTCGTATATATTCATTTTTAAACATCATCTAAGGTCTTTGACTTATAGCATTATTATTTGTAATTGTGCATTATGATGCTTTATGAAACATAACTTTATTTTATCATATTCTCCTATATATTGTTGTTTACTGAAGGACTAACTTTAATAAACAAAAATATATAGGAGTTGTGTTATTGACTGGATTATAATTTTTTTGTTACATTTCTGTTCTGTTCATCATTTTCTATTGTTAAATTGTAAACTTTTATATTTTTGAATTTTCAAATTGGATTCTGTTTTATGTTCTGTATAACTTCACCTGTACGTTCTTGCTGCTGACAATGACTTTATTAAGTTGAAAGCAGTATAGTTTGTAAGAATCTATTGAATTTTTAATAAATTCTTTAATTATACCTATGAATTATGCTTTTTAATATGAAGTTATTGTTCCCTCTACTTGTGAAAAGCAGTATAAAATTAAATAGCAAAGGCTTTAATGTTGTTAAGTATATGCAACAATCACAACTGAGATTTTCGTATTGGAAAATTAGATAATTCCTGATTAAGTTCACATTTTTGATAATAAATCACATAAATCATATTTCACTAAGCATATTATCCTTATATTATTTATAAATCATCTCAATGAATAGCAACAGAATGTAATTTATATATATGACATTTAAAAATAACATTTACTTAGAATTTTTAGACCTCATTGCAAATGTCATATGCTGTATATTTTTTGTAAGTGTAGAACTTCATCCTAACAAAAGAATATTATGGGCTATGGGAAGATAAGATGCAATCATACCCATATTTATTTCTATTTGATCCAACTTGAAAATATACTCTATTGCAAAAAAAAAGACGCATTCTTAAAAAATAGAATGAGAACTGCAAAACTTGGTATATAAATGCCTTTCTGCTAGGTGTACAAATGATTAAAATTTTATTGCCAATGAATTGATACAAGATATTTTGAAAGCATGAGAAAGAAAATTTCAGGCCAATATAAGGAGTGCTATTTGTAATTTTGAATATATATGGCCATTTTTGCTGTTTCATTATGCTAAATATCATTCAGTGTCATGTTGTTATGGTGTTCATTATATCCTATGAAAATGCCTATACAACATATCCATCAGCAGTATGAATAACTGAACAAATTTGAGAAAAGGTGCAACATAAGCCTATAAAAGACCTGCAAGAAAGCTGCATCTTTTTTTAATGCAACAGTTGTATATATTACATTTTAAAATTAAAATAATTATTTCTAATTTAATATAGATAATGATTTATTGATGATAGAATCATTTAAATATGCATTATCCAGTAGTTTGACATTTCCTTTATCATTGATTATCAATTCATTTAGCATTTTTAATAACAGAGATTGATTGATTGAAGCAGCAATAAAAAGGATAGGCAAATCTTTAGTAAATCATCAGAGTCTGCTATAGTGTAATAAGTAAAAACTGTTTTAGTGAAATTTCAATTTTGAGCATAACTTTTTATTCTTATTTTTGTAGATCATTAATGTTGTGCAAACATTATCTATGGACAGAGATATATTTATGATATATTTTCATAATCAGTATGAAAATCTCTCAAAAATAATTTATGATTTAATATTGTTGGACAAACAAACAAATTGATCTCTTGAAGGCCTCACAGAAGATCTCTAAAGAACTCTCTATATGAAGCTTTAAAGAAGAAAAAGGGAAATATAAATATATCCTCTTGTTGATGTTGAACAATATCCTATATCCATACTAAGTCAGAAACTGCTTATATTCACTTTGTATTAACTGTAAATACCTATTAATCAAGCACTCTTACCAATAAAAAGAACATTTATTTTAATTCGCAAACATTGGAGGCTGTTGAAAACATTTGCGAATTAAAATAAACATTCTTTTTACTGCTAAGAGTGCTTGATTAATAGATATTTACGGTTAATATCCTATATAAAAATAGATATCCTTTTTTGTTCTTAAATAAAAACTGAATAATATATATAGTATTTTTTTTACCATGAAAATGTATTATTATTTAAACATCTAATTTTAATAAATACAAATAATCTCCAATTTATATCTGATCTCCATCAGGCCCGTGCCAAGCCTAATCGGCGCCGTCGGGCAAACGTCTAATGAGCGCCTTTATGCAATGGCGATGTTAGAGAAAATGGATTATGGTTAACACTTGAAATGAAGTTTTATTGACATAAAAATAATATGAAAAATAACAAAAAAATTACGCTTTACCT
>WUQG02036086.1:0-29916 GCA_011317285.2 Androctonus mauritanicus | reverse complement strand
TGGCAACTGTGTACTATAATATAAAAAAATTTCAGCAAAATCTGGGAGGGTGGAGGTTGGTCCTCTTCTTGTAAGTTTTATCAACTATTAATAACACTGAGTTTAAGCACTACAATACAGAAATGTGATTAATGATCATTCTTCAGAAGTTTCTCTATAATGACTAGTTTTATTCCATTGAAAAGTCAATGTAATGTATAGGTTATTGTGAGTATTTTTGATAATTAATTCTTTATCTTTAGACTGACCACAAACCAATTATTCAAAACTAAAAAAGACTTAATGAGAAAGAATATATGTAAACAGAATAAATCTTTTGACTAATCATTTTGTATTAACTTATTAAATGCTATGTGATCTATTTCACTAAATAGAAAAAATGCATTCAGTGAATATATATTATTGTACCAACTTTTGATTATTTTTTATTTTGAAAAGTTGGTTGCTATAATGATGTTCTTTTTAGAATGTGTTCTTTGTTTATGTTTGAATTTTTGATTTGTATTTATGAGGGCCTTAAAGTCTTCATCAATACAAAACAATTTTACAAATTTTATTTTGGAAGACAAAAGCACTTCCAAAATAAAGTTTGCTAGTGCTTTTTTTATTGTGATATGTTTTTATACAATAATCTGCTATAGTTCTATAAAATTTTGATAATATTTTAATTTTAACCATTTTTAATTTCTTGTGTTCTATGATATTTTGTATTTTTTGTTGATTAAATAACTGGTGATGGTTAAAATTTAATCAAAAACATTCCTGTATTCTGAATATAATTAAATTTTGTTGTTATCTATTTCTATAGTTACTGTATATTGTATTTATGAAACTAAGTTTTATAATTTGCACCTACATTTTGTAGATATCTAATATTTGTGTGGGATGACAAAAGACTAAGTTCACTCAACTGAAAATTTTTCAAAAAAAGATATTAAATTCATCAGAATTACATTTCTAAGGTTTGATAATTTGTGTAGTCAATTTTGCAAAATATTTAATTTGGTACATTGAAGAAATGCTAGCCCACCATTATGACTGAATTATTTTCTAAATCATTATTGCTGAATTGTAAGGCAAGTTTTATAATTTATGCTATTATATTATTCAAGATATTGAAATTTATTCTAACATCTATGTGGCATATCTTTGTTATATTATGATTAAAAGTTATAATTACTATATATCTTTTTTTAATTTTACATAAATAGAATTAGTATTATAATTTTTAATTCTAAATATCACTGAAGTCTCAAAAAAATCCTTCTTTCTAATTCAATATCTATTTTTGGATAGAAGTGTTTCACAAAGAACAATGAAGCATATGGCTATCAAATATTAAATATGAAAACCATGCTTTGATTGACTAATGAAATAAAAAATAGTTATGAATTAAAAAAAATGAATATAAGGAGATAACTGTAAATAAGAATGAATACAATGGAAGAATATATAAAGAGAAAGATTATTACATAGAACATAGTGAAGGAATAGAAAATTCCTTATGTTGAAAGATGGAAAAATGAAGAATGATGCTGAAAATGATAAAAAGTTATTTTACAAATCAATAGAATAGAAAAATTAAAATTAAAAATGTACAGTGAATAAAAAAATAATTAACAATTAACAAAAAAAAGTAAGAAATTTTTCAGATAAAACTGAATTGAGATAATATTAAAGAGGCTCAGATAATGCAGCTAAAAGAAAAGTAGAAAAGTTAAAAAAATTCATGTTAATGAAAGAATTGAAACTGAGAAAGTAAAACTGTAAGCAGTGAAGATGCTGAATAATAGTAAGACCAAAAATAAGCTGAACTTTATTAAGTAGAGCATTAAAATATTTTAATAAGACCATGTTTTCATTCCTTGCACTGGAACATCAGAGTTAATGAGAAATATTTTGAATCATTTATTTTTTACTATTGCTATAGTTAACTAACAATGTAAATGTTATGATGATAGCAGAAACTCGTGATTTCCACCAGCAGAAGAATGTAACTGCATATGAAATCTGTAAAAGACAAAATTCAATAATTTTACTAATAAACAAATAGACAAAGTTAAATTAACAATGGCAAGAACAATGACATATACGAGAGACCAATTAATAAAACTTGGATAGAATATATTTCAAAGATATAACATTAGTTTAAGAAAATATCGCCATCTTAAAAGGAAATTATTCAACCAAATTATGCACTCCACAGTCTCACTTAATGACACTTATATATAATAATAAACAAGAAAATTCTACGTATTTAGAATTAATGACACCAACAAATTATCATACGAAGAAATGCTTTAGATTTTAATAAAATCCTCCTCGAAAGCACTTCTTCATATGATAATTTGTTAGTGTCATTAATATTAAATATGTAGAATTTTTCCTGCCATAATGCTGACAAGGTTAAACATTTATTCTACTGGCAGCATATGTGTAGTTGTATAACTTTGAATAATAAACATATTGCACTTTTAACACAAGTTGATAAGATAATCTCAAATTCACTAACAGCATCTAACCAATTTTTTTTTTTAGAAATTTAAAAATTACAATTCTTTTAAATATCTGGTTATTTTAACCAATAGTCTTATTCTTTTGGAACTTATGATTTTGGCAAAGATTTATCTTCCCTATGTGATGCCTATGCATCATGTATATAGCAGACTTTTTTGATGAATATATACATACAGTCACAGATTAAAGATTAATTAATATGAATTGTTAAATCAAAGATTCATATTAGTTATCTGTACATCATGATCTGAGAGACACATGTATATATTCATTAAAAAAATCTGATAAAAAAATATGCATAGCCATCACACAAAGAAGTTAAATCTTTACCATGATTTTAGTAGTGAGCCTTTTTTGAAACCAAAACTAGAAACTAATTTATATTTTAGAAATTTTCAACAATATTTAAATACTATAATAATTTCAGTACACTATTTCATACTGTTATTCTAAGTGCCAAAATCCTAATTCCTTATAAAAACAAATAGATTAATATATAATTGTAAATTTTATAAAATATTTTGCTAATCAGTAAATGCAGTTTTCAAATACAATATAAAATTTTTTCAGATAAGTCTTCAAAATAATAAAACCATTTGTTCACACTTTTTTTGTGTCAAGAGAATAAATCTTTAATACCGTAGTCTTAATTCAAAAAACCACAGTTGGCCTTAGGATAATAACCTATGCAGCAATCTAAGGCCTTATACTGCTAGTCATATGTGCATATTATTTTTGTCTTTTTACTTTGAATCATATTTTCTTTGAGTGGGGTCCAATACTGTCATGTCTATTTATATCAGGGTTTACCAAACTTTTTCATACACGGGCCAAATTTCTGAATTATTTTAACAAAGTGTGGGTTTGTGGGTGGCACACTATATCAAAATGGGTAAGACAGATTATTACTACATTTTTTTTACAAATAAGTAGGCACCTTTATTAATAATACAAGTATGCAATTAATTTTTACCTATACAATTTTTTTAGTAAAGAACAATAACGTATTTCTTTGATTTTTAAACCTTTTAAACAAAATTACCATTTCCTTAGAAATTGAGACTTATTCGAGTGGGACTTTGAAAACTACTTTTTATTTGATGATATATTCTTCATACTTGGTTCAAAAGATTGTGTTAATTTGAAGTATCGACAACAAATGACTATCAGTTATTTTTTATCTTAATTTTTATTTAAGTGCAAAATTGAAAATTTCTTTTACAAATAAGTTATATGTACTTCCGAATAACGAAGCCATTCGATACGCATGTTTTAATAACTCAGGATATTCGTCTTCTATCGACAGCTTTTTATAAAACTCATTCAGGCTGTTATCACGATAAAATCTTTTTATCACTGTTCTCTTGTAAATTAATCAACACGAGTCGCAAATTTAATGGTGCAGTTTCGGGATTAAAAGAAAATGGATCTACAAATATAGATAGTTCTTTCTCATAATTTTTAAAATCTAAGAAATGCCTATCAAATTCATCTAAGAATCTTTGAAATGTATTACTATACTTTTCTGAAAATTGTATTGATTTAGGCCAGCAATAGTTCGCGGGCCACATGAAACGGTCTCGCGAGCCGCACTTTGGTAACCCGATTTATATGGTCAGGGACCTGCACTCACTATGGCCAGTTCTGAAAGCAACTGAACTACAAATATTAGTATAAATTTATTTGAATCTTTAGCACAATAAAACTTTATGATGAACTTTCGTATTTTATAACAATTTGAAACAGTTCTTTGAGTTTTTATCAGTGCTCTATGATTTATTGATATATTTTTAATACTATTTTTATATGGAGGAACTTTTACTAAAATCATATTATGTTCAATATTATTGGTGAATATTATTAATTTTGAATATAGATAAGCTCTTTTTATCTTTCTTATTTATATATGGTTTTATAATATTGATGATATTTGTAATATTTTATTGAGATCAATATGTGACAACAACCGTAAAAACTTACCAGTAACACGATGTATATAAACATTCTGAACGTGCTGGTAAGGATAGTTTTTTAAATGTTTCTAATTCAAACATTGCTAACAAGTAAATATCAATACCACTTCAAACTATACACATCAACATTACTCAACTTCTGCCGATTTGTGTAAAGTTGCCAGTACAGTACAACATGTATTTATTTTTTTTAATAAATCTTTATATTTGTTAATATATATGATACCTATTATATTTTAAATCAGATAAACATACAAAATATTACTGTCAAAAATTCGATGAAATGTTCTCTGTTATTTAACATTTTCATAATATTACTATTTACCAAGGATTGTGTTTACTTATTAGAAACAGTATTGTATTACAAATATTGAATACAGTACTCAAGGCCAGCAAGAGAAAGAGAGATAATGGGGTAAAATTTCTCGGACCCGAGATTCATAGGATTCCGTACATCATCCTACAGTTTTTTACGCGCTAATTAATCGTAGAAGGATGGTGCTGAAAATTTCCCCCCCGGGCCCGGCGACGTCTCTCGACGGCCCTATCCAGATGGTATGGTCCAATATTGATCATTTCTAATATGTTGGGTTCCCGAAATAGTTTCCATAATATATGTGCATTTTATTCAAATCGAGCAATATTTATGCGAGTTATTTCAAGAAAAATATGCGAAATGTTTTCCTTTGTTATGTCAGTAACAATGATCCAATATTGACCATTTTCAATAAGTTTGGTTCTCCAATGAATTCTAATAACATATGTGAATTTTATCCAAACACAATAATATTCGCATAGTCAAGGTAATATTTATGCTTGTTATCGTGTTTCCGGACAGACAAATAGTCAGATCAATCTAAAAACAAGCATTGAAACAATTTAATGAAAAATGGAGCAAAATGTAGTGCGAGTATTATTCCAATGTTCATGCGGCATATTGCACTAATATCAATCCAATTGCCAGAATTCGAATTAATAATCAACACGAAAGGTAATGATAACATTCAATACTACAAAATGACTACAAGATGCATCAATCAATGATATATACTCATATCCAACTTTCCCAATTTTGCATATTGAATAATAATCAATTAAACAATTAACAAAAAAAAATCTTTTTGACAGTCCTGATGCTAACAGTCATCTGATTTCCTAACAAAAATCAGTAGATAATCGCGAGAAATCAAATGTTTTTGTCATTTGTCATTCTTCTCTGATATCGATTGATAATATGAACATGCACAGATCCTCTAAATTGTCTTGTTATTAAAATAATGCATTATTTGAATCAGTGCAATGTATTCCTCTGACTTACCTTAATTATTTTGTGATATTTAGATAATCCTCTTTCCTTTAATATTTGAGAATGTGAACTATTTTTTCTCTGTCAACAGACGAGATCACTTTTCATTCAGCAGTGATGAACATCCATGATGATTATAGATGACGGAACTATAATGATCTGTCATAATCCCATGATCAATGCAGACAAATCAGCTATATTGTAGAGGACAGGGATCGACAGGCCGGCCCAATGAATAATATTCCTATGAATAATATTTCCAAGGGGTGGGACCATAGAAATGAAGCTGGGGTCCTCTAGAGTGGAAAGCCGAAGCATATCCACACGGCCAATCCGGTCAATTAATGTGAACCATTAAAATGCAATAAGTTTTTGTAGCACGCTGAATTTTGTTGCAATTACTGCATTTCCCTCGCGTACTGCAAATGTTTAACAGTATGCTGAGGAGAATAATTGCACCTTCTGTATTATTAAATGTCTTAACATAGAAGTATGTAAATGCAATAACATTTTAAAAGAAAAATGGACTTCATCATTTTCGTTTCTTCGATATCAGATGGCGCTACAAGAATTAAAAATGGAAAATTTTCAAAATTGAAAGATGTTCTCAATATATAGTATTTTGAATTAACTAATTTTTTTTTTTTTTTTTAATTTAGTAAGATAGTTATGACGTGAAAATGAACTGATATAATACTTCAACTATTTAAAAATGGTGGACATTCAAACTTCTGAATTCTCATTAATAAATTTTTATTTATTAAATAAACTTTTGTGAAATTCACCATGGACTAGAACGATCATTGAAGATAACTTTGTTGAATTGTTTTTTAATCCTTCATTTAATCATTTTAAAATAGTGGACGTATATTGAAAGTAGGCAGTTATTCTCTACCGTAATAACTGTTTATTGAATTCTGATGTCGGGGTGAAAATTATTTATCATTCACGACAGTTTGTCTGGAAATAAATAATCAACTTTGCATTACATCTAGGTTATATAGGCAGCAGATATTATATACAAAATGGTTACTTGGGTGAAATCATAATCACAAACTTTTTGTTCTAGGGCTTTAAATTGATTGAAAATTAAACTTAAAAACGTTGATAACAAATAACAGACATACTGTGAAATATAGATAACACGTATAAAAATAGCTTCTTAATCAGAGTTTAAATTTACAAAAAAAAAAAAAAAGAAGGCAAAGATACGAAGCAAAGATTTTTTCAGCTTTTTACTGGGCAGTACATTTTTTGCTAAATATTATTTTTGTTTCCTACAGTCAATAAAATAATCCTAAAATACAGATTTTGGGTTGACAGTAATATTCATTATCAACTCCAAAAAATGCTTTCATTTCAATAATTGTCGTATTTTCTCAATCCTTCCAAATGGAATATCTCTTCAAATTTTCATTTGTCATTCGATTAATGCCAAAACATTTGTTCATATATACTATTTCTTAGATTAAATTTATATGTAAAAAAATAACTAAAATATCCAACTATGTTTGAGATCTTTGCGAACGCTGAATTTGTAGATCAATTATGGTATATACTAAACAATTTGAACAATTTTTCTACAAGAAAATAGATGTTTCGCCAATTTATTTAAGTATAAATCACTTTAAAATAACACTACTAAGAAGTCTATAATTGTAAATTTTGTTTTCTATTTTGAAGATTTCGCTTTTCCTCCAGCATTAAAGTTTCGAGTAAAACAGAAAGGAGGCATTCAAAATAATAGGCAAATACTGTAGTAGCTGTCTGGGCAACCGGATAGCCGAGTGATAATACTATTGGTGTGCCACGCAGGATGACCCGATTCGCGTCCCGGGTCTGGTAACTCCTGAAAACTTTTTTCTTGGTGCTGGGCCCGGCCCGACGATCCCCGTCTTCATCATCTGGCCCCTCCACGAGTGTAGGTGCAGCCTGTGGTTGGAACTGACTCTTAGTAATCTCCCTGATTGGAAAAGGGGCGTATAATATGCAAAAATAAAAATAAAAAATAATAGTTATTCTTTAAGATACATTTGTATAAGAAAGTCTTTCAGAGAATATGTGTAAAAATTGACTCTTATTGGTATGCAAATAAATAATTATAGGCTACATAAATATCATTAACATTTCTATTTATGTAGGCCTAATAAATAAAATGTCTTCATAAATTAATTTATGGAAATAATAAACAGGACTTATCTCAGAAATTTCAATAAATAAATAAGGAAAAGATCAGTTAGGCCCATTCCAATTATTCTCGAGGTTTAAATCAACTGAGAAGGATTATGAGAATTGTTGGTTGGACTATGGCTTGGACAAACAAGTTTCTATTTATAGATCAAGTGCCAATAAATGGAAACAAAAATTGATGGTAAAAATTATTGCAGCATTATTAGACTAATTTGAAAGATTGCTTTAAAAACTTATGCTTTAAAGTTTGCTTACTTTAAGTATAAGAGCCAACTTTCAGAAAGTAAAGTTTTACTTTCTGAAAGTTGGCTCTTATAGTAACATTAGATCGGTCAATTTAATTTAATGGCCGGGTTTGTGAAAAAAATATATTAAATAGATGATAAATACATGGAGATTAGAGATGAATTATACATTGGGTAAATTTGAAATTAGAAGAAACATTTTGAAAAAAAAATTCTGATTGTAAACAAATTCAGTCAATAGTTTCATACTAAATAGCCATGGAGGGAAAAAAGTGATACTGAGAAGTATTATCTGATAGGATTGATCAAAGATTTAATTTAGCGTTTTATGAATCTTCAAAACTGAGAAATTGATAGTATTTTTCAAATTAATTTATAATAAAAAGTTTCGGTTTGCATTTAATGGGAACAGAGAATTAAAATATATAATCAAAACTTACATACAATTTTGTTATAAACTGAATTATAAAACAGGATTTTTAGAAACAATTCGAAGAATAAGTACTGTATTACGGTAAACAGTATTCAATTGAATACTAATTAAAAGTGATATTATGGATATAATTTAATATATTCTTGATCAGTTAAAATTTAGTTTTATAATTGATTTCCTTTAAATATGCTAACTTATAATTGTCTACTTTCTTTCCATATTCTATTCCACCAGTAAAGTATTTCTCTATTATATAAAATTATTACATTAATTATATGTTTCCTGCTCCTGACGGTCTATAAGAATCCTTTCTAAACGCGTAATTATGCGGCACTAATATTGGAATTTTGGAAATGCATAACGTAGCATTAACAATACAATATAAAGTTTATAATTTTTAAAAAATAGATCCACCCAATTAACGAATGTAAAAAAAATTGGAAGATCGGATTTCAAACTTTCATATAATGCATCATTTAATATAAGGGAAAAATAGATACGACTTCAATTTTCATAAATTTATTATTTATTGCGTTGACTTACAAAAGTTTTGATAATATTAAAATAATAATTATTTAATTTCATGAAAATATAGAAACAAAAGTATTTAGAATGATTACACGATATGTAACTAAGTTATAACCAAATCTCATCATTTTCAATGCGAATATATTCAGAATTGATCAAAACATCCGGACCTTCGGAAGCAAAACAAAGCAACCAATCAGGTACTACTTGTTTGGAATCCTTCAGCACTTCTACTAGTTTGTTGACTATTCTTTGATCAATATTGGGATCATAGAAACTAATGGCTTTGCCTATATTACCCATTTTTCCAGTTCATCCGATTCTGTGAACATATTCCTCGATAGTTTCTGGCAAATCTTTAGTTGATATGATTTATGTCGTTGACGTCCAAGCCATGCGAATCAACTGCCTTCGCACGGCAGTTGTTTCAGACCAGTATTGACCAGTTGACTAGTATTGGTCTTTTACCAGTTCTAAAATCTCCTAAAACTACTTCTCTTTGGCTCTGGAATCTGTCACCGTGGATACTGGTGGAAGCATAACCTGGTTACGATAAAAATGAAGCGATGAAATCTACGGTTCGTTTTGTTTCTACGAAAATCAAAGTACGATCTGTTGTGCTTTGTTGAATAATGTTTATCAACTTTTGACTTTTTTGAATTGTGATGCCTGATGAAATGTCTGTTTGACATCAGTGTTTGCCCCTCTAACAATGTCAACAAGAAATATCTAATTATCCAAAAATTCTTTTGCTAAATTTTGTATGTTAACTGAGAAAGTAGCACTGTACATCAATGTTTGACGTTCCCCTTTGGCTGTCATCTTAGGATTTTGGATCAACTTTTGCATATCTTGAAAAAATCCCATATCCAGCATTTTATCGGCTTCATCAAAAACAAGATAATGTAACTGCGCGAATGATATCTTATTTTTGTCCATGAAATCCATCAATTGACTAGAATTAGTTACCAGAATGTGACACTCACAAGTCAACCATGATATACGGAGCTGATATACAGCCCTGATATACGGAGGAACCTCTGTAAGTCATAACTGACAGCTTACAGAGGTTCCTCCGTATATAACAACTATCTTGACGATGCTTCCACTTGAGAACTTAGCTTCATAGTAAGTCTGAATAGCTAACTCACGTGTGGGACAAAGTATGAGCCCAAGGTTTTTGAATATCGCAGCAATTTGGATTAGGTAAATCGGACAACTGAAACATGGTTTGTATAAATGGAATCAAAAAGACTACAGTCTTTCCTGATCCAGTTTGTGCGCAAGCCATCAAATCTCTCTTGGCAAAGATGGTGGGATAGAATATTTTTACATCGGTGTAGGTTTGACATAATTTAATTTCTTGATGTTTTGATAGAGTGTAGACACTAATCCTGCTTCTTCGAAGGTATTTATCGGAAGTGGTGCATTTTTTCCAATTACCTCGATAGTATATCGTCATACTTAGAA
Organism: Androctonus mauritanicus; assembly: GCA_011317285.2. Classification (NCBI taxonomy): domain Eukaryota; kingdom Metazoa; phylum Arthropoda; class Arachnida; order Scorpiones; family Buthidae; genus Androctonus; species Androctonus mauritanicus. Next base: position 19,254 of record WUQG02036086.1, on the reverse strand, counting down.
AAATTTACATCTATAGGAATAGTAGTTTCAAATAGTTCTGTCATTTCGGGTGGTATATAAGATGGTGGCCGAGGTTTATCATCTGAATATTTCTCTGAACAATCCTTAGCAATGTATCCTTCCTTTTTGCATTTATAGCAAACAAATTTGACTTTTGAATCAAAATTAAGAAAATCTTTACGTAGTTGGCTTCTTGACCAAATTTGATTAATTATGAAATCCACTCAGATGAAACAGATATAGTTAACTCATCATGTTTATGATTACCATCTCCACATCTGTAATAATCAGCATTATTAGTTGAGTTTAAATTTTTCTTAAGGTATGATTTAAAAGAATTTTTCGAATCCGAATGAGTTTCTTCATATTCAAAACGGCTGGGTTCTCTTTCATAATTTTGATTCAAATCATCATTAAATCTCTCAGATAGATATATCTATATCGTCCTCTTCAGTCCATAGACTTTCAGGCAGATTCTGTGTTTTGTTATTTATACCTTCGTCCCAAAAACTTTTCATCAGATTATTAGCAGATGAAACGAAATTGGTTTCCCAATGATTTCTACTTCCATCTTTATCTCTTCTTCCTCTTCCTTCTCCGACATGGAAACCACCTCCAAAACCAACTTGAACTCATTTCTGATTTTAATAGCGAAAAATCGATAAAATGAAGAGAATACAAAAATTTACTAAAGAAATGTTCGAATAACCCACAAATATCATTAAAGTGATATCTGCTAAACCGGAAATATTTTAATGTTGTCATATTTTTTTAATTTAAAATTAATAAAACAATTCATTTTGAAATGATGGAATTCCTTGAAATAATTATTTTATTAATATATTTAAAATATTCTTTTGAGGAGAAAGAAGATTATAAATGTAAATATAAATAAAGTACGAACTATAATACCTAAATTCATATCATTTCATTTGTTTTGATATCTGTAAGCCATCGATCTATACAGTAGACATAACCATTGCATCTATGCGCAGTTGTTTAGAACCAAGTTTATAAACTTTCAAATTTATAAACTTGGTTGATTGTTCATCAATTGAGTATATAATTCATATTATTTATGCTGTATTAATTTAATTATAAGAACGGATCCAAAATGGAGCGATGGCCGTTCTAACGAAGTCTAAATTTTATTATTTTAAAATTGATTTTAAATAAGTAATAAACTATATTTATCCATTCTTTTCCTTTATATTATATATATATAGTATAAACCAATATAAATATATAAAAATTAAATTTTAATTAAAACTGCCAGCAATCAGTAACATTCATGGATTAGCTTAAGCTGCTTGGTCAAGCCACTCAAGCTAACTGGGCCCCAAAGCGTGAGGTACAGAAAAACCTGTCTCTTGCCTCACGCTTTAGAGAGTCTCGCTAACGTATAGACGAGCCTCGCTAACGTTTAGAGAGCCTCACGCTATAAACGTATTACAAACACAAAAATGTAAACGTATAAAGTAAGAGGTAAAAATGAAACACATCTATCCCCGATTTATATGGAAGATCGGTTCCTCAAACACCATGTAAATCAAAATCATACCGTTTTATATGAAAAACCGTGTAAATCGAAAAAAACCAAAATGCGCATAATTTAATCAATTAATTACTTAAATTCGTCTATTTTAACGTAAAATAAAAATAAAATACAAATGAAAACCATTAAATATGAAGTTTTAAAAATTTCCAATTAGAAAAAGCTCAACGATATGCACCTTTCTGCTATTAAATATTTACTGCGCTAATTAATATAAATGGTTTTTGTGTACACCGTGTAAATCGAAAAAACCAAAACCATTCTCTCATTTTTAAATTTAATGCCAGTGTTAACAAACGAATGGTACTAAAAAATGACTATACAAATATGTGTGCAGCATAAATTTTTGTTTTTAACAGTTTTTATTTTTGAAAATCCTTTATTTTGAAAACCGTGTAAAAGCGAAATCGTATAAATCGGGAATAAGTATACTGTATTCAGAATGAAATTATATAAAATAATTGTTAAGAACGGCTTACGAAACTAACCAGTAAGTGAGTATCACTCTATGTTGTGTGGAGTATAGCAGAATATAGAAAATTTTCATTGTAACAAAAGTCGATCTTACCTGCTGGTATTACATTCGCAGCTTTTAGAGGATGTATGATAATTTTGGATAATCAATGGAGTTTGAGTTCGAATTTTCATTAGCATCTTTCGAATGAAATGTATCTACAAAATTTTTTATTAATTCTTATATATAATTATTATAACATACATATATTCAGAAAATACAATTTTCCGTTTACTTTTGTCAAATTTACAGCAAATAAAAAAAAACTTCTTTTTTCTTTTTTCGATAAATAATAAAACATTTAAATAAATGTATATATACAATTTATTTATTTTTAATATTAAATTTAATTTTTTTAACTATTTTTTCCGGATTATCTGGGGAAATTAATTTCCCTATTACCACGGTTAATCGGGAATCTATTGTATCTATCTAATCAAATTTATGCAATCATTATTTATCATATAATTTAATAATTATAAAAAAACTTGTTTAGCAACGAAAACATAAAGATAATTAAAGGCTATCATGTATTGTAATTTAAATAATATTTATACATTTAATAAATGAGTAAACGAGAGAATTTTTATGTTGTGATAAATGTTATAAAATAATCCTAGAATCCTGGGATTAAAAGTAAGGATCCTGATATTAAAAATGCGGCCTAATATAATATAGCCAAAATTTTTATACAATTTAAACTTAAATGATTTTATTTGATAGCTAACTGAACATTGTAATGTTATTAATTCAACTAAGTTGTCTAATAGAGCATTTTTTTCTTTATGAAAAATGTAATGCTAATCTTGAAAAACTATTTTCATTGTATATTTATGAAAAAAAAAAGATCTTGCAAAAAATTGTGGTTCAAATGATAATGATAAAAAGACATTCATGTCTGAAGTAAAAATAATCTTCATCTTGCATATAGTTCTATTAAATCTAAATTGTGAATATAGTTCTATTAAATCTAAATTGTGAACACTATTAATAATAATATAAAATATTTTAAAATTTATAAACTATGAATTATTTTTGAAAATTAACAAAATTTAATTTTGCCAATTCTTTGAAATAAAAATAAATCTGATTATTATGATGAAAATATTAATTTATAAATTATTAATATTTTTAAGTGCTTAAAAATACATTAGTAAAAAATTACATTTCGTAAAATATTTTTAATTCACGAGTTAAATATTTTATATAACATCAAATGAATCTAAAACAGAAAAAAAATTAACGTTTATATTATTTTGGTAACAAAACATATTTATAATAAAAATATTGTCGTATATAATTCGCATTAAATTGTATAAAATTTCTACTAGTTGGAACATCTATGAATTTAGCTAGAATTTTTAATGTTGATGTTTTAAGGGAGTTTCATATCTATATATAGTATCTATGGGGGTTTCCAATCCCGGAATTCCAATCAATTTTGGAGAATCCGATCCCGAGATTGAGAGACTTATAACTCCTAGATTAATGTATTATATATTAACATAAAGATCTCCTGTTGCGCTTTACTATAAATATGATTTGTTTAAATTAAAATACAGTACTTCTATACTTGATAATACACAATGTACATATTTTCATATTTTTTAATGTTTCACAGTTTTCTTACAATTAATAAATTACACGATATTATTCCGAATATAAGAAGTGTTTTAGTTTTATTTTGTTTTGAATCAAGTCATTGGCATCTTACTTTTTTATAAAATAATAAATTAAAAATAAAACAGAATAAGAGAGAAAAGCATATAAACTTTCGTAAGTATAAGAGTGACTAAAACAGAAGATATTTCAAGATTAAAAATATTTCTGTGATAATTTGTTTAAACCTTTTGGCTTCCTTGGGCCACATTTGAATAAAAAGAAATTTGTTTCGGGTAGCACATAAAACTTAACAATTCTAACGATAGTTGTCAAGCAAAATAGTAAATAATGCACAATATATGATATCCACCATGAAAAATAAGTAAAAATGTCATAGCATAATGATCTTTGATTTTTTTCGTTCAGAAATTTTTTTAAAATCGTTGAGCAGATCAAGATGTTTTAATCACTGAAATAAGAAATATTTTAGAAAATGGAAATAGGAAATGTAAATAGGTATTTAAATAATAAAAACTTCATTAACTTCGTTAAGTACATTAAAATCTCAATGTTTTAAGAAAATTTACGATTTTATGTTGGGACGCGGAAATGGATAGCCCTGGTTTAAACAATGAAAACTTAGGTTCTATAGATATTAATTATAAATTGCATTTTATGATATTAGCAAACTCAAATGGATCAACAGGAAACGTATTTAAAATGCATATATATTCCATATTTAGTGTTGACAGGATTGGTTTCACAGAAACTATTTCCCGTCTAAAGAATCCGGAACTAAACCCTGGTGTGTTCACTTGAAAAATTTATTCGAGAGGTGCGGATTCAGTCTGTTGATCTCCAATCTCTACTCTACAGTATAAGCAGTCTAAGGTAGAAATTAAAATAGCCTTTCACTTATTAAATCAGCAATAGCTGGAAAGTGGTGTTAAAAAATATCTATATAATTAATTCTTACAGTTAACATATTTGAAACATATTTTTAGATAACGGAACTTTCTCTAAAGAACTTCGGCTTATATTTGACTTTTATTTCATAACTTTGAATATTGGCTCTGCTATTTTTTAATTATTGACTTTGTTTTTTCTAATTTCTTCTAATAGTAGTTTAAAAAAATATTTTTATTTTAAACTTATAATAAAATTAGAATATATAAATAAAAAAACTTTACAAATCAAATAACTGCATTTATAACTAGCTCTTCGAGCAAAAAATGAAATCTTTTTATGAAAAATTTTTAGTTACATTTTCTTTTACCAATAATATTTTTATCTAAAGAACTAGTTATAAGTGTAATAAAATTAGAACAATTTTTCCATTTCTCTTAGGGTATCAAAAACAGATAAAATTATGTGAGAATAGTAAATTATATGATAGCTTATGGATATTTTAATAAATATATTAAATTTTAGAATTTACTTCATTTAGTAATCCTGAATTGTATGATTGAAGAAGTCCTCGAGATATTATACATCTCAATACTCTGGCTAAATGGTTTGTTTTACCACAGATCTTACAATATTGTATTTGGTGGTGATCATTCAAGAGTCCATCACGTTCTAGCCAACATCTACGATGGAATCAACGAAGAGATTGAAAGATAAATCCAATGTGAAGGGGATTATTCAGGAGGAGTTCAGGTTCAGACCGTCTTGAAAAATTTGGAGTGTGAAATTCAAATCTGCCTCTAGTAAGTAATTGTTTCCATCTGGCCAAGGTATACTCCATGTCCTTGTTGTTATCCAGTTCATAATTTGTATACCCAATCATATTAGATGTTTATAGATTTTCTTTATTATTTTTAAGAATTTGTAAATTTACGAAAATAATAATAATGTTGCTTAATTAATTGATATTTTTGCATTCATTTTTTATAATTTTGTTTCTAATAAAAATTATTAAGCGGAATTTCATAAATGCTCGCTTTTTATAATGGCATAAGGAGGCAGCAAATACTCTACCAACATTTCTGGTCTGGCATCCTCAGTTCCATTGAAAGTGACTCAAGATAAGTTCTCAAATAGTAACCAAAGTTTAGAAGCGGAAAATTACTAAAAACAGAAACTTAACTTTATTAGAAACATTGATATATTAATAAATCTATATGACATAGTCTATCGAAAAAAAGGTGCTGTTATGTTCTTCATTCTATATATGTCTATGAAACCAGTCTATCATTGCATTATGATTTAATGCGTTGAATAGAATATTACTGTTAAAAATTTATACTAATAAAGGCTGTTTAAAACTATATTTCATTAAATCTTATTTATTTATTTTATGTATAGATACAAATATAAAATTTCTAAACCCGAAAACTTACTTTTAATCTTTCTTTCCTCTTAATTAAAGAATGGGAAATGAAATATATATATTTAAAATAAATTTAACACTTCATGTTATAGAAAAAAAATGCGAGTTTTTAATATGCTTTACATGGAAAAGCCCAAAGAAAACCCTTTTCTTCTTATCATTAGTTATTGAGCAATTCAGTAAGACATTGAGCATTTCCTACTTCTCGATAACAAACTTTTTCAAGAAAATTGAATGCCACAACAAAATTCCAAATAATTTAAAAAACATCAAACTGAATCTGTTGTAGATTCTCTTTTGACTTGGAATCCTGCATATGCTAGACCGAGTCCATGCACACGGGCCATATGCTCGACTTTGTGCCCTGGTGATATGAAACCATGTCCGCACACATCACATAAATAAGGAAATTTTCTAGTATGTTTATAAATTATATGAGCCTTTAAGGTACTAGGTTGGGTAAAACTCCTGAGACACATTGTACACGTATACGGTTTTTCTTTAGTATGCACTCTAGTGTGGCAAACTAGTGTGTTTCGTAATGAAAACTTGCGTCCGCAATCCAGACATTGATAAGGTCTTTGATTGGTATGAGTTTTTTGATGACTGAGGAAGTTTTTAAGAGATACGAAACTTTTACCACACACGGAACAAGGCAAAAGACCATCCGCAGAGCGCTCAAACGATTCAATTTTCACTGGTATTGTAGGTCGGATTAATTTACGAGGTCTTCCAACTTTCCTTCTTCTAGAAGTTGTATTGGTTTGTTCGCTACTGAGCACCAAATTCAGAGGCGCCGGACACTCGTCGCTATCTTCAATTTCTGTTTTCATGATATTACATGTCCTGTAGAAAGAAAGAATATTTATTATTAAATATGATTATGTTTATATGACTGAGTATGATTCTATAATTATCTATTATGAATAAAAAGTACTTGTATTATAATATTTTTATTCGAAATTTATACAATATATATATATATATTAAGCATAAAATATCCTGAATCAGTCTACAAGATCACAAGAAGCTTCTCTGTACGACTATATGAAATATTAAATTATGACAGCACAACGAAGATCTATCGCACTAAGGAAGCATAATTAATCGTTAATACTGAAGTGATATTGAAAGCAGCTAATCATCATTAAATATTAAAATATTTATCTGCAGATAATCAGTCATATATTTTAAAAAATACTTTGGAAAGCTAACATATAGCTATTAAGTGCGTATTGCATGGAACAATATTTATCCTGATAGATTTCAGATATACTATAGATAATTGAGTAATAATAGAAATCTATCGCTCATCGAAATTCTATTAATTGATTATAGATACAATCTCTATTGTGAAAACTGTTAAATTAAATACATTAATTCAATGCAAACATCGGATAAACAAACATATGACAAAGCAAAACAAAAAAAACAACAACATGCAAATAAATAATTAAAATTAGAAATTCTATGAACGAAACATAAATTGAATAATCTTACCTATAAAAAATACTGATAAATTAAAACAAAGCTAAATAAATAAATAAATAATCTAAGTATACTTACGTACTGATATACTCTGATATTCTTGACTGAAATGAAGTAAAAAGCTTTATCATTAAATACTATCTTCACCATTCATTTTTCTTGTACGTAAACTCTGCATGCATGCCTACTTCTGTTTAGAAAAAAAATTCGGAAAAGTTTTGTATAATCGTATATATATTGATTTCAGAATAAGATGATGCAAAACATTATAGTTAAAATTAGAATGTAATTAAATGTGTATCTGAAGGACAAACATAAAGACAACTGTTAAAATAGTTCATGCTGAAGTGATATCGAAAGCAGCTAATCATCATTAAATATTAAAATATTTATTCCGCAGATAGACCAAAGAGTCATCTATGTTAACAAGTTTAATCACTTCAAAAAGGTATTGTATTGTTTTCATGTTTCTTTGTTCATTCAAATATATTTTTATATTTCGAGTATACCTCTACAGATAATTTTAACGATATTTTCTAATTTTAGCTGAAATGTTCAGCATCTTATACGGATTTCGGAATAAGATGATACAAAACATTTTTACGCGATTTTTTTTTTCTAAACAGAAGTAAGCATACATTACTAGATCTCGAGTTTATTATAGAAAAGAAAAATAATAATACGGACAGTGTTTGTTGGTAAAGCTTTCTATTTCAGTCCATTTAAGAGTATATAAATAAGTATACAATGATTCCATTCCTTTCAACAATTTCCTTTAAAAAACTCAACGATTTAAGAATGAGATTAGCAGAAAAATAGCGTTAATTTAAGAAATGTCATAGGTCTGACCAACAATGAATTAAAAGCAATGATGTCTTAGAAAGTTCTCATGCAAAATAAATAAAGTTATTCTGTACGACTCATTTGTTTTTTAAAATTCCTTTAATCAGATTCGTTTGGATCCTTTAGATACGTATGGATTTCAAATTTAGTTAGATTCCTGTTAATAAATGTAAATAAGCATTGATTGCTATTAGTTGAAGATATTAAACATCAGTAAGCTAACAAAAACAAATTTCTGTCGAGTCTATAGAAGTTTAATTTCTTTAACTGGTCTGCAAATGTTTAAAACTACAAATCGTAGACGGAACCGGAATTTTCTATTCTATCTACCGCATTAAAAGCCATTATAAAATTTTGCAAGAGAGTAATAAAATATCAGAATCCGGTGTCTATAGCAATACTGATAACAATTAGATAGCAACTTCTGTCCCGATGTGGCACAATACATCTCAACATCCGGCTGTAAAATCTAGTATTGATCTGACTGTCGGACTACGTGAGTTGAATGTGTTGCTACGGTATTTCTCATTATCTGTTCACCCCTACCTCCACCCCCTCTCTTCTCTCAGTCGCTTCCTTCAGTTGTTATTTCGCTTCGATTACGGGAATAGTCCATTTGTAAAGAACGGGAGGGTGAGCCAGCGGAATATAAATGGGTAATTGTGCGTATTCAGAAATGATGGGGATGAAGATATTGAAACAATTTTACTGCTTCGATATTTTTGCTTTTCTCTCTTATAAAAATTGATTAAATATAGTGCCATTGGCTGAAAACATACGTATATAAACTGCTTTAATTGTTAAAAAATAGAATATCAGTATATAATTTTCGTCCCGTTAACTCCAGAAGTGATACAGAAGAGAGCGTGATGGATACGCAGAAAGTATATCTAACGCGGGATATCTGTTGTTAAAATATGTAGATAAGTTTCGTAACTGGTGAGGAATTTCTAATAATTCTTGCGTGCCTAAAAGAATTTATGTTATGTAGGATTTTTATATGTATAAAATATGCATATGTTCATAGATTTAAAACTGGATCAAATTAATAGATTAAAAGATTTTTAAAATAAAATTTGGTAGAAAAACTGATGACTTTATTATTTTTAATAATTTAAAATATAATTTCAAAGTTTAATTAAAGATATTTTATCTTTGAAGCGTTTCCATTCTTTTAAACTATATTATCAACATTTGGGACGAAACATAATATCCTGCTAGAAACATTATGAATTGTATAGTTGGAAAAAGCCCAAAAAATTCCTTTTTCAGAAACAATTAATTAAACAATTAAGTTAATATATTAAAAGTTGTTAAACAAATAACAATTTTTAACGCCGTTTAATTTTGAAAAGGATGTAGAAAGAGGGAAAAACAAATTAAACACTTTCTCGAAGTATATTTTTCCCTGTAAAAATGCAGTAGATTGAAGTTTGTCGTTTCTACGACGGATTCTAATTTTATTTCAACTACCGACTGTGTAAAATCAATTCAATCACAGCTTCAATGCTTTACAATTTAGCTCATAATCGATTTTCTTGTCCGTCGCTGTCATGACTTTAACATCAAAACGTAAACACGGATCGAGATACAGGACAGAATGAGATCTGTGCGGTAATTATAATTTTAAATCTGTGATTCTTCTTATTATTAAAAGCTTGAATATTTCTTATATTATTTTTTAATAAAAATAATATTATATATTTATATTTTACACATTATTTTTACTGATTAATTTCTTAATATTTTAAGAGATTTTTTTTTTATATATATACATGAAACTATTTAAAGACACATTGAATATTATACATATTTTTTTAATTTCATAAAAATTCTTAATTTTTCAAAGTTTTCCTGAACAGCAAATAAAAATTAAAAAAAGTATTGAAAATCATTTTTCCATTCAAATGAAAATTTTTATTTAAAAACCGTGTCTAAGATGATAAACCATAGAAAAATCTTAAAATATCCTACGCTGAAGAAATAATACACAAAATAAATCTTATTAAAAAAAGAAATATCAATAAACTATCTTTTTACTTAAAATTCCAACAAAATATCTCTAAAATTTTCCTTAAACATTTTTAAAACTATCAAAAAGCGTTCTACAATATCCTTAACAGTAAAAATACCTTAAATATCATAATTGTATTATCCAACATCTCCAATGATAAAAAAATTCTTTAAATATTCTTTCTCCAGTGTTAAGAAAATTCCGCTTAAATAATTTTATAAAATATTCTTTAAATAAAATAGATCTTTTTGAAATAACATTAAATACTATCTATAACGTGAAAATATCCTATGTAACTATATAAATATCTCTTATATAGAAAAAAAAAAGCATTGAGAAAAATGAAAAACCTAAAATTATAACTCAAAAATGAAGGAAAGATCTCTTAATTATTTAAATTAGAAAAAAAAGAAAAAAATAACTTTACTGAACGTATAAAAACTTACTAATAATAATAATAATAATCGTCCTAAAAGTTCATTAAAATGTTTTATTGTCTACTAAAAGATCTTTATAGTATAAAAATAATAATTTAATAAATTTAAAATAACAAAATATATTCAAATTAAATTCGCTTATTTCTAAAAACACTAATTATCTCTATTATTTTTAATATTCTTTTTTATATCCTAAGAAAGTAATATCCACGATTAAAAAAAAAGTACATCTGTGTACTTTAAAAAAAAAAATCCTTTCACGCAGATAAATTCTTCACCAAAAGTGACTAATTATAGACAATTAATACTATTTTTTGTGCAAAGAAAAAGCTGAATCGCGATTTGTTAGACGAAATATTCATAAATGAATGTTTTGTTGATGATCACAATATAAAATGATTATTTAAAATATAATAGTTGAACAATCGGTTGTAATTGCCTGGAGTTAGTATTAAAGTTTATCGGACACTATTTCCTGGAAGAAAATTACGGACGATCGAAGCTTAAAAACGTTTCTTAGGCGCTGTAAACCTCACAACTTAGGATCTGTCTCATTTGTATTGCAAATGAAGAGCAGAGTCATTCTCTGAGGCAAGAGCGTGCAACGTCATAAATATGGCTCTCTTTCCAAAACCTTTAAGGAGAATCGATATAATTTCTTTCTTGAGTATCTCTATCTTACTATTTTTAAATCTTATCTAACTTTGGTGAAATTATTTCTAACTCTTTCACGTATGAAACTTCTTTGAGATTAATATTAATTATTGTATATAAAGTTTAATAAATATAAATTTTAAGGAGTTTTTTTAAATATTTGATAGATCTAAGATATAATTATAAATATATTTTATTTTCGGAATTGATTATATATGCTAATGAAGTAAGATTTACAAGATGATATATAGTCACAATACGCTTTAACCTCAGAAAGAATTCAAAAGGATTTTTAAAAATTAACAGAACTCTTTCGAAATGTAAAACTGTTATAAAAAAATAGATAAATTAAATAATTAATTAAACTTTGAAAACAAATATAAGCCTATATGTATAATTTTTTCGTTTTTTATTTTTCTAATTTAAATTTGATTTCTTGATATATTTTTATTTTTTAAATTCTTATTAATTTAAAATTATATATGAATTATAAAAAAAAATAATAATATATAAAATTGTCGAAAATTTAATTTGAAATATTTTTTTTATTGTTTATTTGTTTTATAAAGTTTTATTTGCTTTTTTCTATTTTTTTTTTTTTTTTTTTGTTTTAAACAAACTAACTATTAAAAATAAATAAATAAATAAATAATATTTAATTATAAATTTAACATTTGTATGCAGAATTTTACTATTTGTTACAATTTAAATTAAAAAGACGTATTTTATGTAAAGAAAAAGCTGCAAATTATATTTCTTCGCATTGAAAGAAAGCATGATTTACAGGGGTTTGCCCTGTAAATCATGTTTTCCGGTATAGCAATAAAGTAACATTTTTTAACTTTACGGAATCCGATTCGGTTTAGATAAATATAGCAAACTATAAAACATTTATCATTAAGCTTTGATGATAAAATTAATTCTATCATCCTCATTAATGAAGTTATATCAGTTATATCATCGTGATATCAACAAACCTATTTATTAAATTAAAACAGTAGGTTATAATTGATTAATTTTAAAATAACGAATTTTTGCTATTTAAATTTATAAAATCTTCTCAACAATATCAGTTTTATTTATTTATTTTTTTCTATATAAATATCTAAACATGATAAAAAAGAATTTTAAATAAATTAAATTTAAAGGTGACTACAATCGCTTAAAAATAATTACGTATGAAGGAATTTAATTTATTTTAAAACTTTAATAATTTTTATAAAAAGAACTGAATAATTAATTTTAAATTAAAATATATATGTATAATTATAACATCATTAAAAAAAAGTATTAATTGTTTTATTTATAATATTTAATTAATTAAATAATAAATAATGTGTGAGAGAGTAGAAAAAAAAATTAATGCCATTTTATTACTGTAGAAGTATTTAATAAGAAGAAGAAAAAACGGGAGTGAAAAAAGGGTAAAAATGCCAATACTTACGTTAGCATTGCCTAAAGGGGGAGGGATCGATCCAGATACGTCTCGCTTTGAATTAAGAGTAAAACGAACGTTGCTTGCAGCAAAAGCAAGACTCTCTCTTCCTGACATACCTCTCCTTTAATTTATATAGCTTCACATCACGTGGTATGAATGTAACGAATCAGACACTCTTTCTTTAAATCTGAACTCCTAATTGGACAATTGAACGATGTACGATTGTTAAACTGCACTTATTTTCTCATTTTTTTCGATTATTGAAAATGAAAAATATCATAATTAATTATATGTATTTTTATTTTTGTTTTTTTCGATGCGCTTGCACCTAAAGTTGTTCATATTTAACTATTATTAATTTTAATAAGAGTACGGAATGGGACCTACAGGTTTCGTACTGTACATCCTCTCAACAAGATACGGGATGGTAGAAGTAAAATTAAAAGGACAATAACGATCATTCTCGTCATCTCTCTTTATTGTATAAAATGTCTCCATTTCATAAACTAGAAAAACTTTAAAACGAATCTATATAAAACATATTATAAGTTTTACTGCTTATAATAATAAAACTCTATATTAAATAATTAAAAGAGAAAATTTTGTCGTAGTTTAGAAATTAAAGGATAAAATCGTTGATTATAATTTATTTGAACGGTTTTAATCCTCAAAAATCGATGAGCAGCCAAGTTATTGTAATAGTATCATTAGCAGCACTGACAAGTGCATACATACATCGTAACGTTATCGTTTCCAGATACGGAATAATTAAATAATACTGGAATAATTCATAATTTTCAAATATTAACCGAATATCAAACTGGTTATAAAGCTTATGAATAATATAGTATCAAATTTAATTACAAAATTAATTGTATTATAAATAATTTCTTCATTTTTGTATATTTATTCACTCTAAATAAATAAATAAATAACATATTCAATATTTCTAATATAAATAGATAAATTTAAGTGCATTCAGTAGGCTTTCCTCAGTTATATTCTTTATATATATCTGTCTATTTTTATTTTCGTCCGTAAATGAAGTTTTCTTTGCATAAAAAAGTATTTTTAAACTTGTAAACAGAACTAAATTAGTTATAATATTTTTGCAATAAAAATTTCCTTTAAAACACGTCCTTTTATTTATTTATTGCAAATAACATGCATATAAAGATCTAAATAATCCATCATAAAAAAATAAAAGGAATAAATAATTTTCATATAATTCCCTGTTTAATAATTAAAATATTGAATAATTTAGTTAGTCGTCATTAAATTTATTATTTAACTCAAATATTTTTAAAATAATTGTTACTTTTTCTTACTTATTTATTTAATTTTGTTTAAAAAAAAAAGATAGTGGAAAATATTAAAAATATATTTTAAAGAGGAGAAAGAGATTTATATAATAGAGTTGTCATCGTAAATTATAATTAATTAATTATGTATTGTTTTAAATTAATAACACAATAAAACTCCGTAAAAAGATGTATTAAGATAATTTGCATATTATTACAATTTTACCATTTTTTTTTAAATATATTAGTAGTATACGCAAAACATATTATTTTGTGTTATACGAATGCACTATTTATGTAGTACAGTATTTGTATATTAGTACTAGTTAAAAATTATCATCTGCGGTTGCGATGACGTTCATTTATTGTGCTCTTACGAGTTATATAGATTATACACGTAAACACAGGCACTTTAATTAGAATTAATATATTAAATAACTAAAAGAAAGAGCACATGTTAAACGCGTTATCAGAGCGACGAATCGTTAGTTTCACAACACAAATTATTACTTATTTATATATTTTAACTATCTTGTGTTAGTTTAAAAACTGCAGATTATAAATATTGAATGAAATACTTTATAAGGACTCAATCTGTGAGTCCGATGTTATTAAAACTCTTAACACTTTTGCCAATTATAAAATAGATTTTCTCCGTTTCTAGTATTTAGCTACTATTCAACACTACATATAGAGAACATTGGTAGAGAATCATCCAACGGATCTGTAACACGTGTTTCTGTGCATTACGATTGTGATTTCTGTGCTAGCATTTTCGATTTAAGCAAACAAAAAAATTATAAAATAATATAAATTAAATATCTATAAATCGTTATAAGATGCAAATTATATACTGTATGAATATTTAAAATGTCATCTTTTGTATATATTTAATAAAGATGAAAAACAGAAATAATAGCTTCGTTTTGTTTTACACTTTACAAGATATTTAAAATTTTCAAACAAAGTAATATTTGAAACTAAATTGAGAAATACTATATATCCATATGATATACAGTACTGTATAAGTTTAAAAAGTCGTTGGTTGTTGGACAAATATTCAAAACAAAATATTCGATCACGTGACGAGTCTTCGAATGCAAAATCTAAATCATATAATGCTTTAAACAATTAATTAAATTTTGCTTAATTCTAAATATTTAATTTAATATAGAAAAGATATAAGCCAGAAATTAATCGAGAAGAAAATATTGATTCATAATTAATTCTATATAAGCCAAAATTCCAGAAACGTATACGAACATTTGATATAAGATTAGTTGATATTTACATGTAACAAAAGCAAATTAAATGCTTCAGGAAATGATACGAAAAATTTAGAGTCGGATTTGTGAAGTTGTCGTAGTATTGCACTTATTCAGTATGTAAATATAGTATGGTAGATATAGAGACCATCATATTTACATATGATGGACACGTGATTCAACAGCCAATAAAAGGAGTCATTGTATATAAATATTCCTTAAAGCCGACTATCTCGGGTTGAAAGTTTAGCATGGCTACGCGAGCTCGTCCTCGTAAATGTGCCAATCCACGTCGTCTCCGTGTGAGAAAAGTGGAAGAGATTAAGACGGGAGACGAAAGTGATGATTCGTTGACATGTGAAGAATGCGGCAAGAACTTCGTTAATAAGAAGAATTTGCTTTCTCATAAAAAGACTCATATCAACGAAAGACCTCATAAGTGTAAGGATTGTGGACAAACGTTCTCCTTGCGTAACACTCTCGTATGTCATTCGCGAGTCCATACGAAGGAGAGACCTTATACTTGTACTCTGTGCTTTAAAAGTTTCACTCAAGCATCCACTTTGAAGGCGCATGTTATCTATAAACATACAAAGTCATTTCCGTATTCATGTGATAAATGTGGAAGAGGTTTCATATCTCCAGGACAGAAAGCAGATCACGATTTACGTAAACTGTGCCAACGAAATGAAGTAAATTGTGATCCTGTAGAATGATGTTTGTATGTAAACTTCGTACCTTTTATAGTATTGTATTGCATTAATTTTGTTAAAAATTTTGCTTCAAATATATAATTTTCATAAGTGATGATGAGATTATATATAAATAAATTATTTATTGTATTTTTTATATGTTAATGTTTCATTAACAAAAAAGACACTGTTTTGTATAATCATTTAATTTAATAAAAAATATTCAAAAATTTGAATTTTACAAAATAGTTCTAATATATTCTTTATATAAATTTACCTACAAAAGAATCATCTTTAATGCTATTTGTAATTGTTAATATTTTGGTATATAATGTATTTTGATGAATTTTTTTAATTATCATATAAATCAGCATTGTTGAAGTGCTGTGTATCTATAAAATTCATTTTCAAATGATTTATGTGCAAAAAGTTAATTTTTTCCATTGAGATGATGATCTACTTAATAAATAAATATATTAAAATTATCAAAGTAAATATTTATATATAACTATTTAATTCACATTATAATAAATCATGATTTATTATAAAATAAATCATCTATCATCTATTTTTGGTACTGTATTAAAATAGTATCTAACTTACAATTAACTTTATGGATGATAATTTGTCCTTCAAAAGACTGAATAATTTCAATTAATATGTTTAGAACTTGAATTTCAAAATGATAAACTCTTTCCCAGTTAGATTATTTCATTATTCAATAATTGCTAATACAGTATTATATAGCATAATCAAAAATATTAAATTTTATATGAGAAGCTTGCATTTAAAAAGTATTAATACCAGTTGTCATAATCCAATTATGGTTAAGATTTATATTTGCCTAAAAATTTGAATTAAATATTTTGTCTATATTTGTCATTAATACTTTGATTTTGTGATTTGGATAAATAGTAATTATGCTTAAAATTAAATAATATTCAAGCCTATTAAACTTCATTAAAGGGAAAATTAAATATTCTTGTTTATAACTGCTTTACTGTCATTCTGATCACAAGAAGTTTATATTAAAAAAAAATGATAATCATATATAAAAACCTATTTACATATACTTTAATGAGAATTATATAAAATTTATAATCCTTTAAGAAGATATAGAAGTTATTTGAAAAATTCCTTTTAACAATTGCAATAGTGAACTGCCAAAGAAAACTTTCTTATAACTCTGATTACATGTCCTATATGATTTTCCGTTCATTATAAAATGCAGATTATTACTGATTTTTCAATAGCTTCTTTTACAGACTTATTATTTTGATGAATTAATTGTGATCATCCGATGATCATCTTTAATAAAATAGATTAAATATATATGCAATAATAGCAAAAACTCACCTGAAGTTAAATTGAATAAGTTTATCTTCATCAATCTTAAAAATTACATTAAATTTATCAAATGAAAAATTATTGAGCATTTATATCAAATTTATTGAACAAAAAACTTAATATTGATTAACTTAAAAATGATGATCAAAATAAAAGCAATCTTTGAGTTATGAATATAATTTGATCATAAGCTTTGTTCATAACTTGAAAAGTCAACACAGAAGTAGTGAAACAAGTGCATATGCTATATGGTGGGTGTAAAATAAGCCATAATTAGTCCAAATAGCAGTTTTTTATTTCAGAGATTTGAATAAAAGTTCTGATTATAAAATGAGGTTTATATATATCTTCCATCCTGAAATATGCTAAATAACTAGTTTTACATTAACTTATATTTGTTGCTAGAACTTTCTGCAATCATAATGTTTAAAATTCTTGAAGAATCAAAATATTCTAAAATTTGAAATTGAAATAATATATTTTAAAATACAAAAGTTGTTAACTAGAATATTTATAACTGTATGTGATCTGTATAAATGCTTACATAAGGCCTCTGTCTCGACACATTTTTTTTTCCTCTTTATTATTGAATACCATATTTTATAATCCAATTTTTTTTTTTTGCATTATATATTCTGTAATTCCCGTCTGGGTAGGGAACAGAATTCACTCACTATCTCACCTGAGTATCATAAGAGGCAACTGAAGGATAGTTTCTTTTTCTATTAGTGACATATTCTGATGGGATCCATTTTTTCCTTCATGCTTTCTTATATTCTTTTAACTTCATATCTCATTCTTCAAAGGATTAAACTTATAAGTATATATTTAGTTGCTTTTAATATATATATATTCTATTTCTAGAATGTATTGTTCTTTTTGCTAATGAAACTGTACTTCAAAGTTATATGGATGCTTATCATATGTTCTGGCCTTCCCTCTGGTATACTTTGCTTGTGATCTACCTCTCAATTTAAAACTTCTGTATCAGCCCTTTATACAGGTTACTTTACCAGACTGTCATTATTTTCTTGTTTGTAATTTTATCAGATTAAGTTAAAATCCTTGTCATATAGTAGATAGTGTGCACTATCTAGTTTTTGTAAATTTTTATTATTTATTTATGTACTTTCTGACTGTATTATAAATTTATTATATTATATATCAATTTTCTTGTACATTATATATTATTTGTAAGAGTTTTTAATTTATTTTTCTGGAATCCATTTTGTAATCTCTTCATGCTTTTAATATAGCTGCTCAATACTCTACTTCATGGAATTTGTGAGGTTTGGTTGGTTCTCTTTTCCTTCTTCTAGTGAACTGGCTATACGTCCTTCCAACATAAATCTTTCCATCTTTCTCAGTCTATCCTATATTCTTCTCATTTCTTTCTTCATATTTCTATAGAATAAACCCTCTAAGTAAGTCTTCTTTTCTTTCACCATACATTCTATAACCCAATTCTTTGTTTTTAAATAATGTTTTCAATAAAATAATATTCTAATCTAACAAAATTTAATCAATACAGTCAGGAGGCTTTTGGTCATCTATAATTATTCATAAATGGACTTTCTTACTTATTTCAAAAATCAATAAATATTGATGGTTTTTGTATAAGTCCACTCTCTCTATTTTAAATTAGAAAATGTATTACATAGATGTGACTAGGCTTATGTTTTTCAGTTTCTCTTCTTTAACCGTAGAGCTGCCAAAGCCGATTTAATCGGCTCGCAAACCTGCGCAGTAATAATTAATTAGATTAATTAGAT
>WUQG02036075.1:0-10838 GCA_011317285.2 Androctonus mauritanicus | reverse complement strand
TCCACAATCCGGCTGATCCCTCCGCAGGGGTGGGCAGCCTGTGGTAGGACTTGTTACTTCTCGTCACTTAGTACTCGTACTGAGTGGAAAGTGGTGTCATCTGCTGACAAAAGAAAATCTAACCTAATTAGGAGGCCGGATGGCCGAGTGGTAATGCTATCGGCGTGCAGGCAGAGGACTCGGCTTTACGTCCCGGTCTGGTAACATCTAGGAAGTTTTTCGGGATGCTGGGTCTGGCCCGGCGATCTCCTACCTTGACCATCCGGCTACCTTCACGAGTGTGAGTGTAGTCCGTAGTTGGAACTGGCCCTATCTCTTAATAATCTCTCTGATTGGAAGGGACTTAAAAAATAAAAACATCTCACCTAACTGAAAACGTAGAAATATTTATGAATTTAATGAAGTTAATGAAACTTTTATTATTTAATGATTTATATCTGCATTTCCTATTTCTATTTTTAAAAATATTTCCTATTTCAGTGATTAAAACGTTTCTTGCTCAATAATTTTTAAAAATTTTTTGAACGGAAAAAAGTCAAAGAAACTTACAAAGGAAGTTATGTCCAACATTCCACAATTCATATGAAGCATTTGATGCAAAAAAATAAAATTTCATTAAATCCACTTACCATAAATTGTATCAAAATTAAAATTAAATCAAAATGACATTTTCCTGCAAATAAATTAAAAATATTTCACTAGAGGAAACATATTATACATTGTTTTCTCTGATGAAATATCCACTAAGTTAAAAAAAGGAATATTCCTTTATTTTGTTAGAGGAAACACATTTAATATTGTTAGATTAGACAGAAAGATTAATCTTATAAATCAGTGCATCTAGTGAGTAAAGTAAGCATATTGTAACAGTAACAGTCATTAAGTTGAAAGTGTTTGAAAGTGAATTATAGTATTTTCGAGATTTGTTTGAAATCCATGAAAATCACTTTTGTCTTCGTAGCTGATACATTTTTTTGTGAAAAATTCCAAACAAGATTTTATTACAATTAACGTTTTAAAAGTCTGATGAATTTCTATATTTTTAAAAAGAAAATTGGAGGCCAGTTCGGAATAATGTCAGATATATTAATAAGATTAAATTAGTTAAGTCGTCACAAATCGGAGGACAAGGCAAGTGGGCCATACCCTCCATATAAACAGGAGGAGAAGAAGAAGAAGAAGTTAAATCGTCATATTTCACACGGGAGTCGACCTGATGGCCGCGTGGTAACGCTACGGCTTACCACCCTGAAGGATCCGGGTTCGAACCGGGTCCCGCTCCTCCAGTTTTTCAGTTTCCAGTTTCCGGGCCCGGACCGTTGAACCCCATCCTTCACCATCCGGTTGACCCCTCCTGCAGGAGTGGGCTCCCTGTGGGAGGGCTTGTTTCGCCCAAGTCATTGTAAGAGCAACCTACCTTGTGTTTGGCGCTATATGTCCTAATGTGATCCAGCGCCATTAAACTCTAACTAACTAACTAACTATTTAAACACGACGGTAAGCAAGATTGGCATAAATTAGTGCAAGTTAATGCCTATTGAAAATTTCTAAATTCATTACTACATTAAAATCAAAAATAATTGACCCAAACTTAGCTATTTTGAAATAACGTCTTTTGAGAATGAGATCGGTATTTTTACTAGGAACTATTTATTGCAGGCTATCGATGTACAGTATAAAAAATTTATCAATACAATAGATCTGCGGCTTACGACGACATAAGTTATGATGATCTATACTTATGATTTTGATTATTTACAAGAAAACACTATACTTACAATAGCCATTACCAATGATTTTCAATAATGGTGGTTAATCGACTAGATGATTAAGTATTCACAAAGATGGAAGTGCGCTATGTTATTACTTTGGAGTACTTAATTCCGGATCGCTATCCTTCAGATTTTATAGGTGTCCAGACTTGGTCCTTTCAGTTCCATTCTTCATCAGATTTCCACAGGATGGGTGGCTTATGGCGAAAATATTGGAATGTTCAGCTGCTTAGTATTCAATAAGAAAAAGAGCGGCAATTAATACTAAAGAAAAAAATGGCGATCATATTGGTGTTCCATTCTTCTTTTAGAAATTAGATGACGTCGTTTCAATTCGATAATATTTCCTGTAATATTTGCAATAAATTCATATAATAAATTAATTCACTTATCTGAATTCTATGCCGTTGAACTCCATCCTTCAACCATCCGGTTGATCCTATCATTGATGTTGGCCAACCTGTGATGGATTCTATAAGTGGCCACTGCCAGATATCGAATATCCCTCGTACGATATGGCGACTAAATTAATCTAACCGAATTCTATGCATCGAGAAGTTTTTTGATAAATCCTGCTCGGACTTTGATCCATCTATGATAAGATCCTGTTTAGTCTACTGCAGACGTGGGCAGATCATAGATGGACTGGAGGGGACACCATTATGTAGTAATCAGTTAATGATTGCGAAGTGACGTAATTTTGTTATATTAGTTTGAATTAAGTGGCCGATTCACACGCAGCAATTTTGCGATCGAACAGTTTTAAATCCTTATCCTTCAATCTTTCTATTGATCCTCATGATGTTGTTCATGAAATCAACCAGAAGGTTGAAAGATGGAGTTCAACGGGTTCCCGGGCCAGGATCCCGTCTGAAAAACTTTATATATTAGACAAGGAATTGATTTATATATTCAGTTGTTCAGGAAAATGACAGCATGATAAAAGTTATTTATCAACTTCGAAGCTGATAAATGATTCTTTTATCATGCTGCCATTAGACGGATGATAAAACTTAGAGATACAAAAATAATCACTTGATATTTGTTTTACATAATATTTTGTTTATTTTTACTATAAAACATGCTACCAGACACATGATACACATTTTCCTTGCTTTAAAGGATAAACTGCGTTTACTCAATATTACTGTATACTTTTATTTATTAAAACGTTAAATATTGTGAATTCTGGTAGTTGGGGAAAGTAATTTCCATTTATAACATTGCGTTTATATAAAATCGTGTTTCGAGTTATGACATGAGAGTGAATGACCTACGGTGAGTACACTATTGGAATGCTCACTATTGGAATGCTTAGTATTTAATAGAAAGGAAAGGGGCGAATAATACTAAAGAAAAATGGCAATCATGCTGGTCTTCAATGCGTTTTTATTAAAATAAAATGATATTGTTTCAATTCAAAAATATTTCCTGAAATGTTTGCAATAAAATCACATATATAATAAATTAATTTATTTATCTGAATTACTTGCATAGGATTCCGCTCGGACATTGATCAACCTCTAATAAAGTTCTATTCAGATTTTTTTTTTGCATTTTTACATCCCTTTCTAATTAGTGAGATTACTAAGAGGCGGGGTCAGTTCCACCCACGGGTTGCATTCACACCCGTAGAGGGTAGCTGAAGGTAAAGGAAAGAATCGCCGATGTGGACAGATCATAGTTAGATCGGAATGGGCTTTATTATATAATAATTAGGCAATGATTGGGAAGGGGCGTTAAAAATAATTGTTTATTTTTCTAGCACTTTTGTTAGGCTAATTTGAACTAAGCTGCCAAATCACATGAGAAACTTTCTGGATCAGCCACTTTTAGAGCCCACTACAGAATAGGCGACACCCATGAAAATCAGCCTAATGTATAGGCTTCAATGGGCTTATCGGTATTGGATATATGGGACTAGGAATTAAATCCGGATTGTCGAAGCCACTAAATGACTATATTATCATTCGACAATAGGAAGACGTTAAAAACATAGAGACACCGAAAGAACTTAAACATTTCTTCCTTGTTTTTACATGATATTTTCTTTATGTTTATCTAAGAAAGAGGTAATAGACACGCAACACACATTTTTCTTGCTATAAATAATAAACTACGTTTATTCAGCATTACTATGTACTGTTACTTTTTAAAAAATATTAATCATTCTGAGTTTCGGTGATTTGGGAACGTAATTTCCATTTGTAACATTGCTCGTATAGAAAATCGTGTTCCGAGTTATGAGCTACATTTGAAATTTTTGAAAACAATCCCATCGTAAGTTGGGGATTGTATGTGCTGTATGGTGTAATATGAAATTAAAAGGGAATTCAAAGTGAAAATTGTTCTTTTTTGGTAAATAGATGAATAACAATTTCCAATCAGTGCTGATTATTAAGTGAAAGACTGTAACAACCTCATCATAGGCTACTCACCTTTCCGTACAAGTAAGCTTGATTTTAGAGAATAGAGATCGATGAATCAGATCCAGACCGAATGAATAATATTTCTACGATATGGGACCCGAAACTCGAACCTAGTCTAGCGTGGAAACCAAAGTATTTCCAGGCGGTCAATCTAGCCAATATAAATTAAAATTGTTAATTTTGCTAAATCAAACATAATATTCCCCAGAAAAAGGAATTGGAATTTGGCATATTGGAAGAGAATGCGATAATTGAGTATTATTTTTTATAGGTGTTATAAATCCAAATAAATAATATACATAGTTTTAATCCATTAAAATCTTATGAATAAATATATAATGCTTTTCACGTAGCTTGGAACTTCACTTTAACATCATCTTTCCGAATATTTCCAAAGCAATAATCGCATCTTTTTTTGTGAACTTAAACAAAAATATTTGAAAAATATAAATATGATTTTTGCAATTTCAAAATTTGGCTTCAATCAAGCAGTTAAGTCAGAATACATTAATAATAATATATTGTTTCCGTGAAATAGATAACATTATAGCAAGAAAAATTGTGATGTTTGGAAATAATAGATACTGTATGTTATATATAGTACAGTATATTTCATAAGATTAAATTAATGTTGATGAAAATTATAATAGTTCTTTCTGAATCTTATATTTTTTCCGAAAAAATTGGATTCTGATGATTCCGAAAGGTGTGAACTCTTCAAAATTCAGAGATTTTCCAAAAGTTTTCCGGATTTCAAATATGATTCTCCAAATGAAAATGCAGCACACTACGAGTGGTCATCCAATCGAATTCTGTTGAAAATATTTAAGTTAGAACTATCAATTGTGAAATGCCTCCATTGAAAATAAACTATAATCTTTAGCAACCTTTTTAAAAAGTCATTTCACTTAGTTTAAAAAAATATAAATATGTAATTTTGCCATTGATTAATTTTATTTAAAAATAGCAATAATGAAAAAATAAAAATGACTGGTTTTGAAAATATACGATATATTTTATTTTTCGAACTCGAAATTTATGCTAGATAAATATTCAAGTCGGGAATGGATGGATGGACACGCTTCGACTTTACTCCAGAGAAATCAGAATCAATTCTGAGTTCTATTTTTCGGAAATTTATTTTGGAATCTGAGCCCGAATCGTCGCTCTCTGTCCTCTACAGTTGATCGTTCGGCAGAGATGAAGCTTTGGTAGGATCTTCTTTTGTCCCGCCTTTTAGTGATCAAAGATCCAGAAACGGCATCATTTGTGAAGAAAATAAAATATGCAAAGTGATGTAAAAAGAATCGATGTTTATTATTTTTTCATAAGAATTAAGATTGTTTTCTGTATTACATTCTTGCATATTGTTTTTGCAAAATTCTATTGCATTCAAAAAATTTAACTTTGAAAAGAATCTTAAAGACCATTAATACCACAACTCTAAAATGGCAACATAAAAACTCAGTCTGAAAGTTATAGATAATTATGAAATTAATCTAAAAATATTTAATATGTATTTATCATTCAGACGAATTTATGTTAAAACAATCCAATTCAGTAGTGTACTGCCGCCAACGGGCTACTACCAATACTAGTACAAAAATGTGGCACACAAACAGTGTTGTCATCAAGCTGCTGTCAATAGTTCATACAAAATCAATCGTTAAAATTTATCGAGTTTGCTGAACCGCATGTTATGATAGCAAAAACGAAAAATAGCAGTTAAACTTCTGCAAATTTGCTAAATGTTCAGCTTAACTGAAATAAAAGCAATAATAAATTGTTATAGGAATAATGAGGCGATTTATTGAAGTTTAGGAATAATTATTTTAAAATAATTGGTTGCAACGTAAACCATGATTTTTTTCTCTTAGGCAATTATGTTAGATCAATCAAAATGTATACCAAAATATCATAATATAAATCAAAATTCACACTTTCTTTATGGGCACTATATATGGAAATCATACTATTCAAAACCTTTGTTCCAAATTTAAACCAGAAAATGGCAAACATTTATCACGTAATGTTTGAACTTTTAAGAATTGCCAACTACAAAATTTTGGTAAATAAGCTCGTGATAATTTTATACAGTATATAGGCCTAATGTCCAATAGACCATTCTATAAGTTATCATTAATTTATTTACAAATTGAACTACTTAATTTTTACAGATCGTTCTAGTTGCACATCTTGCACAACAAATGCGCCTCTTAGAAAAGTTTTAGACATTCTTTGCTGTTTTTGGTAACAAATGTCGCCATTTTCCTCTCAAAAGAATACTAAGAGGGACGCAAAACAAGCCCTTGCACATGCTGCCCATCCCTACGGAAGGGTCTGAATTGTGAAGACGGGAATAGACTATCCGATTTTGAACATTATAAATATTTCCAAGAGGTGAGAACTGAGAATTAACCCAGGTCTTCCAAATGGCATGAATGTATTGCAATATTCTTGCAAGTGATGGAATTTATGTTATTTATTCACATGTGATACAATCAATGTGTGCGTCGTGATACTTATGGTTTATATATTGTGGTAAAAGTGATTAATTGGTGATTATGCATAACTGCTAGTTGTTATGCATAATCACTAATCATCTAGGTAAGTTTGATAAATTTCAATAAATTTCTCAGTTCTACAGGCAATTTTACATAACCCCCAAATAAATTTTGTAAATTTGATAAATATCGCTGAATATACGGGAAAATGGGGCAAAATCGGGTAACTTGCCTTTGAATTCACATATTTTTGTATTTGAACAGAAAAATTTTCAAAATTATGTTATTAGGTTGCCAATTGTTCCTGATAGATGTTAACCAATAATGATGTTAACCTCTCAGGAACTATCGGATTTTATGTCAAAAATGTCTTCTGTGTATTCCTTAGGAAGAACTTTTTAAAAAATCTAAATACTCGGTTTTGTCCAATGGGTGGGGCAAAACCAGGTAACCATTTGAATACATGTATCTCTTCATATTTTCAAAATTTTTATTTACAAAAATTAAGAAAACACTAGGTTTCTTATTTTACAAGAAAATTCACATATAAATCTGTCATCTTCCTCTGTAGTTGAACAAGCTTCATGAACCCACCCTTATACATGTAACACTTGATCTACTCTTCCTTTGATTTGGAACGTACCTACATATAGTTCGTTGCAAAGGATGTAGACTTCAGTATTTTATTCCTCCTCTGAGGACGATTCTATATTTTTAATATTTTGTTTCAATTTTATTAGTCTTTACTTCCTTCTCCTCCTTTTGTTTGCTTTTATGCTTTCCCTTTTTGTGTTAGTGATTTTTGGGATTTAAAAAGTTTTCATTTAAAAGCCTTCTTATTTTTTTTTCGAGTATACTGAGTGCTGAAATATAGATCATATCCGGTTTTATTCCACTATGACATGCTTTAATAAAATGTCATATTTATATTCAAAAATGTGGTAAAATATTGATATGTTAAAATAATTATTGAAAACTAATGAATACAGAGATATACTTATCGATAATGATTCTTCGTATACTGTATATGGCACTATAGAGTGGTATATATTAATAAGAGCGGACCGTTAACTTTGGGAGCCTATCCAATTAATCCACATTTAACCTATCGGTGAGAGCTGCACTAAGCTAACACGCTTTAGAGAAGCTAGACCTGCACTCCCATTCGACATTGCCACATTATTTGCATAATTGACAAATGATAAAGTATATTTTGATTTTATCGCCTATCGTTAGAGCCGATAGAACCGATAGAAGACAGAGTCGTATTTATTATTTACTGTCATTTAAAACATTGATATTTGATATTTTTATTCAAATCCAATAGCGTTGCAAACTAATGATTTAAACTTTTTCTAAGTATGAAAAGATTTTATTTCATTTATTTTTACTTAAATTTTTAATTTAAGTTATTTTTATTTTTTGACTGCGAAAAGGCCCTTTGAATGAACGGGACTCTGGACTGCAGCCCATAAAGACCATGTCTAACTCCGTCCCTGTATGTAATTCACAAAAATCTAACTATTTCAGCCTAAAACGTTCAAAAATTTTAGGAAAGTGACTAGCGTGTACATCGTCTCCAGTTGATTTCTTACTGGCATAATCGTGGTTTAGAGGTAGTCTGTAAATATGCCACTATATTGCAGCTGTCTTTACGAAGATACAGAGTACTCGATTTTGTTCCAATTTCTCCTATTACTTTTAAAGCGAGTTTTGCATAATTTCCAAAATTTAATTCATAAATATATTAAATACCATGAAATTTTCCACTTTCTGTGTTTTAATTAATAATTTAATTATAGGGTTACTATTATTTCACCTTTATAGCAACCTCTTAGCACTCATTTACCTTTAACTTTGATTATCTCTAGCCGTTTCAACGTCGCCTTCCACACTCGCCAAATCTGCTTCTCTTTTCGAAAGAGATGCGTTCCAGACTCTTCTTGAAGATAAGAATCTGGATGACTCTTCTATATTTAGAGACAAATCGATAGCTCTGATATGATTTTTGTAGTAAGTTGTTGCAATATCATTCCAACTCATCACGCGGAATTATATTTAATTGGCTCTTATACATCATGCTCATTTGTCATTAAATCATATTTCCTCATTTTTTTCATTTTCAACTGTTATTAACAATATTGATTTGTGATTCCGATTTCAATAAGTCATATATAATCTTTCGTTTTTTGTCATATACAAAAATCGAAAAAGGTAATAGAAAAAGATAATACTAAAAATTAGGATAGTTGCAATGGAACAACTTCTAACGGAAAACCGGAATTTCCAAGTATTCGTTTAATCTATTTTTGTAAGGAATTCACGAGTAATCACTTTAATTTTCCAAGTAATAAAATTAAATATAACTGAAACAACTAATTAATTTTTATTGTAAATAGTATTTTAATATTATGATCACTGCAAAAGCAAAAAGTTACATTCCATATAAAATAAATACATTCAGAGCCGGTAAAAGCCAGTAAGTAAAGTAAATGGAGTTTCATAAAATTAAGAGCACTGCATGGTATCCCTGCATTTACAAAATAATTATTACCGTGCGGTTCTCGGCTGTTTTAATAATAATAACGTTTTAAAATATATTAATTTACCGCGCAATATTTGAAACCATCAGTCAATATAATTTTTAATCCTTCACCAAATAAAATAGTTATCAGTTATTTTTAAATATACTAACATATATTTATTCAAATAATTTGGAATCAATATTGTCCAATTTGTATGTCTTTGAGAATTTTAACATAGTTCCAATATCGCAATATCTTTCTGAAATTTCAAATTATAAAAATTATCAATGATCGACCATAAATCACGAATCAGGAAAGCTAATCGTATACAGTTAGCTGTTATTGAACATGATATGTATGATAAAATGAATATAGAATTTATAATTTAAGAAATTTCTAGTGAAAAAATGCATGCAGAAGAGCGCTATAAAAGATTAGTATTATTATATTTTCTTTTGTTATTTTTTAATTCCTTTTTAATTTTTAGAATTGTTATGAAATAGTTTTAAATATCAACATATCTTTGATTTTAACAATCTAAATATTAATTATGTACTAAACACAATAATAGTTTTAATTTTTAGTCTGAAACAAAGTCGCCGGATGACCAAATAGCTTATCATTTTAAAACTTGAAGCTGGTAAGCAAAGAATTTGCTTACCACCCACAATCCGGATTCAATTCCGGATTCCATACTTCCAGTTTTATATGAGTGATTCAAACCGGCCGTAGAATCCATCTTCTTCCTTCTGGTTAACTGTACTTTAGGGATAACTGTACCTTAGGGGTAAGCCTCCATTATACAAATCAGTCCTAGCAATTCTACTTAAACCAAGTTATAAAATATTGCTATCATTTATATTTTTAATGCAATATTCATTTATTTACGATTACTGTATTAAAGGGCGGACGCATTTCGCATTTCCTTATAGCCCAAGTAGCCAATATGAATAGAAAAGGTGTTATTTGTTTTCAGTTTTATACCATTTATTATTTTCTTCAGAATGTAAATAACGGGATTAGTCAAAATCGCGTTTACTTGAATCAACAATTGTTGTAGCCTTCTAAATGACTGATATTGAAGTATGCTGTGCTTTCACATTATGAGTTGAATTCTCGGTCTCACACCTCCAAATTTTTCAACATGACCACCATTCAGATGTTCTAAGAACTACATGCGGCTCACGATATCTTCCACCGGCGTGGAAGATATCGTGAGCCGCATGTAGTTTTTAGAACATCTGGATAGTGATCATGTCGAATCTCATGTGTAGTTAACAATTAACATTGGCATGTGTTGTTTGAAACTAGATGCGTATTGTCTCATTTCGCGATTATACATTTCTTAATCACTCGTTCTACACTTCTGCAGAGCCACAATTCCCCTGTTGGATATTTTGATACTAAACTTATTTTCTTTCGAAATCGAAATGGCATATTCCACTGTGTACGTCTACCGAATTTTGTTACATTTCGTTCAATACATGGCGCGCTAGAGGGCACTGAACAATTCACGTTATTTTATGGCCACCCGGTATATAGAAAAATTTATACAGGGTGTCTCACAAATAACCGAACATAGAAAAAAGTTAGTCCGAAAGATCGCTA
>WUQG02036064.1:0-10838 GCA_011317285.2 Androctonus mauritanicus | reverse complement strand
CTTAGTTGTTATTCAGAAGCCCTGAAGATGGCGTTATGTAAGCCGAAAACGTTAGGCAATAAACAATTTTTTGTTTTGAGATTAGCACAATTGCTTTAGTATGTACTTGATTTCAAAAGTTCTTAGTGTATTTTAATATTAATCTTTTTGCTTTTATTTATAGAAAATACAAAGTATTCCACAAAATAAACAAATATAACATTGTACAAACAAAACAATTCTATTCAATAAACATTAAATATGTAAATAAAAGAAATGTGTTAAAACAAAGTTATAGACATGGTTCTAGACGAGATCATTCAATATTTAACCCACGGTTTAACCATGGTAACTAAATTGAACTTTATACTTACAGATGGCAACATCATCTGTGAATGTGAAATGCATGGTGAAATTACAACAAAATTAACTGGAAATTTTAAAACCTTAAATTATTCACTGTAATTTTAAAGCATGAAACAGATATTTAAATCTACAGTATTCTATTTGCATATTAGAATGATTTTTATATACATATTATATTTAATTTATTGCAGATAAATAAACTAAAGGACATTTGCCCATTTAGAAAAGAATAAGGATTTTGAATTACAAATAAAGTGCTGTCCTTTGAAATAAAGAATGGTTGACAACTCTAAGGTGCAGCCATCTTGAAACAATTCAATATGTTGGACAGTAGCATAAATGAAATCCACTACCAAATGTGATGTCACTCAATAGATTCAATAGTAATGCTACCTTGAAGATGCATTCAGCAGAAAATCTCTCTTTATCAGCTTCTCTACTTTTACACTGCTTATTTTTTAAAAAACAACTTTTACTTACAGTTTTAGCTCTTTAAGCATGCTTAAAGAGCTAAAACTGTAAATAAAAGAAAATCTCTCAACTGTTCAACAGTTAAGTCTGCTGAATGTAACCTATATCAAATACTGATCACAATATATTTTTTATTGTTGACATAGCTGCATCAGATTTACTAGTAAAAATAAATTCTATTTAACAGAAAAAAAATTTCATTGTTCTTTTATTATAGAAAAATTGTTTTGATCTATTATCATAATAATTGCTAATTTTATTAATTTCTAATTATAAAATTTGTAAAATTAAATATTAGTATTTTAAGAATAGATTAGTTTTAGTTATGTCTCCAAATCATACATGAAATACTTTTAAAGCCATGACAATCTGTCCATTATCTGTCATGAGGCCAGTCAGAAGGTTGAAAAATGGCTTTAAAGGCCCAGCCAGGCCTAAATGCCAACTGAAAAATTGGAATTGTGGAACTCAAAATTGAACCTATCTTCTCAGGTGATAAGAAATTGCTTTATCATACTGCCATCTAGTTAACATTTTTATTTAAGAATCATACTTCAAATATTTTTTTTTTAAATTTGTAATCTGTTAATGAATACTTTAGAAATTTAATCAATTAAAATAAAATTTTTAAATGTAGTAACAATCATTACTTTAGTATTAATTATATGTATTTTTTTCTTACTCATTTCTCCAAATAAGCACTCAGTTATTTCATTTTGCATAATATTTAATAATTTCTCTTGTCTCTCTTTGCGATGAAGTTCTTCTTGTTCACGTTGGCCTTCCTGTTCAGTTTCTAGCATAACTTTTAGAGCTTTTTCTTCAGCATCATAATCCATAAGCTGTTTCTGGACAATTTCTCTTAGTTTAGAAATTTTTTTCTTGAATATTTCATCTGATTCTAAACTAATATGAAGACCTACATAATATAAAAATATTTATTAAAATACTATAAATAACCATATGTTTAATGTAGGCACAAACATTTGAAAATCAAAAAATTAGATATACATCAAGAATGAACATATAATAAATACATTAAATAATGTATAAAATACATATAATTACTCTATAGATAATTTTATTAAAAATCTAAATTGCCAAGTATTAAATACAATGAAACCTACATTCTACCTATATGGAGAGAAGAGTGGTCAAAATTTGGATAAATAAAATCTAGACCAGCTAAGCTAAAATATTAATTTTTTTAGAGATTGTATATTGAGAAAATCACAAGTACATTATGATTTTATGATTGCATCAGAGTATGAAATATACAATTTTTTCTATTTACTTCATAAATAAATTACATTATCATATTTATTTTTATTATTAATTATTATTTTTAATGAAATAATTCAATGGTTTAATCCCTTTGAAGAATGAAGAACAAAGTAAGAAGAGGACTTGTTTTGTCCTCACTATGTTCTCCTCTTCTTACTTTGTTCTTCATTCTTCAAAAGGGAATGAAGAACAAAGAAAACACAAGAAAGAGAAAGAAAAAAGATCTTGTTACTAATGAAAAAGAGACAGCATCTTATAACAAATAAGTGAGTGACTATAAAATTCTCTACTGCCAACATACGGGGATATTTATTACTGTTCCACTCTTATTAATTTTTGGTACATCATTTTATTGTTATATGTCAATATTCATTTGTACAGTCATCAATAAACATCAACAGTAATGATAACATCTTTGATAATCTCAATTGTATTGAATTGAAAGTACAGTGGTATATAGAGAAATTTATTTGATGCATATCACTATGCACCCAAGAGATGGCTATGAGAAAGATATGTTTGGCAAGTCATTAAATAATGTGTCTTGTTAACTTGTGAATACTGGCAGAATAATACTGTTTTATTAAATAAATTCATAATTAATTAATTCACATTAATTTTTCTTTCTCTTTTATTAAAACTTATCATTATCTATGATAGGTTTGGTTTATATTAGTTTAAGATAATGAAGACTACTGTATTACAATACTATACTGTAATACAGTAGTACTGTTACAGATAACTAAAGATTATCAAAATGTTTTTCAAAATAAATGTAAACAATACAAATAAGATTTAAACTGCTAATAATAATTATAAAAAACCAACCTCTTTTCTGGGCATTATCCTTTCTTGCTTGTCTCAATTTTTCTAGCACTTTTAATTTCTCTTGAGCTCGTTTTGCTTCATGAATTTTCTTTCTTACTTCTGACAATATATTATCTGCATCTTTCTTCAATTCTTCTTCCTAAAATAATTTTTTAAGTTAATTAATTCAAGCTTTCTTCATTTTGATTACATTACAAAATTACACTTTACCCTTTTTTCCTGTAGAACTTTCTCTCTTTCCCTTTCCATCCAACAATCAATCTGCCGACCCAATTCTGCCCTTCTGGTTTTTATTTCCATCTTTTCTCTTTTGATATTTTCCCGTTGTTTACGTTGCCTTTCCTATTTCAAGATAATAAGTTTTCAAATGATTTACTAAATATCCAACCATTGATAATGTAAGGCTAGATTTTGTAATTGAAAATCAATATGAGTATAATTTACAGTTTACACCTATATTCTAAAAATTTTAATTTCCACATACTGATTCTGATATAGAAAATTTATAATAATTATCTAAGATGTAGATAATTAAATACAGTGATCCTTGGCTTTGTAAATGCTCAAAATTTACGGATTTCTCACTATTAGAGTTTACTATGACATTATATATTATTTTAATGAACATTACAAGCATAAAACTACAACAACTAAACACAAAAAAGGACACTTTCAATATACCAGACAATTGGATTAGGGACTTGAACCCATAGAATTGTACTGATTAATCACAGAATCTACTGATTACATTACAGTCATAAGTACAAGTGATCATAAGTCAAGATGGTTGTAAATCTAGGATTATCTGTAGTTGGATTGTTATAAATTATTTTTTGCTTATCAAATGAATTATACAAAAATACATTTCAATATAATAAATTTTTACTTACACGCTTCTTTTTAATTCTTCTTAATTTGCTTGTTAATCTTTCAATAATTTTTGACTGGAACAGACTGCTGCTAATTAAGTTTATTTTATCCTTTTCAAAAATTATAAATTATTATTATAAAATCTAATAAATGGAAATAGAGTTTAAATCACACTCACCATGAAACTATATGCTGTTTTTAATTCTGATTTCCATGTTTCTTCATCCAAGCTTTGAGATTTTGCCTTCAATTTATCTCTTATTTTTGATAAGCTTGTAACTAGTGCAAATATCTTGTGGAGCAAATTTTGCACTTCAGGTATCTACGAAATACAAGATATTAAATGTTTTTAATAAAAATTTTATAGTGTTAAATTTCAAAATTTTAAAATACTTACAATAATTTCCACTTCCTTACTTTCATTACTTTTTTGTTTTCCTTTTGCCACTAGAAACTGTGATATCCATTCCATATCCAATTCCTTCTGTGATTTGTTTGGCTGGCATTCAGTATTACCACTATAAATGTTTGCATAAGTTTGAAAATTTGTTGGTTGTTGATAAGTACTCATAGTAAATGTATTCATATAATTAGGAGGTGGTATGAATTGCTGTTGCATAGGAGGCATTACAGGTTGTGGAGGAGGGGCTGGATAGTGTGGTGGAGGCAATTTGGTTGATGGAAATGGTGGATATGAACTGTTTTGAGGAGGAGGGATTTGATTAAATGGAGGTAAAGCTTGATTGTATAATGCATTCTGTCCTGCTTGATACTGCACTGGAGGTGGTGGATAAGAGGGAACATTCTTCAATGGGTCAAACTGTGGAGGTTGCACATTACTCTGATTAGTATTAATGTTTTGATTCTGATACTGAAAATTTGGTGGTGGATAAGTGTTACTCTTCTGAAAGTTACACTGATTTTGCATTTGTTGAGGATTCATAATTTATATCTGAAAAAATATTTTTTTTCTTAAAAAAAATTATATTAAAACACTAAGTTTAAGAAATATATATGATATAAGATGTCTTAATATTTAACATATTTAAGTTTGTTAAGAAGAACAATAATGAATATAATGAATATTCATCTACTCATTATTTTTTGCAATTTAGGCTGAAAATTTTTATATATTGCCATTATTACTGCTTTTGCTGCACAAAAAAAAAAAAAAATTTGCATTTTCTATTCTGTAAAAAAATACTTATTCATAACTGAAATTTGCATTCAAATCTATAATGCAACATGTATAATATGCATTAAAACATGTTATTTGTTATGGCTTTTTTAAATAAAACAAATAAGTTTTCGGCTGCAATCTTGGCACTATTTCTGTTGACATTTTCTTCCAAAATAATTATTAATTAAAACTGGCTTAAATAAATCATGAATATAAATGTTTATATCAATGGCATTATGAAATACCAATTTTAGAGAGATTTTTATTACATAATAATTAAAAAAATTAGAATGATGACTAAATTATATGAAATTGTAAATAAGTATAAAAATAATACAATATATATAACTAAAATAAACAAATTAAGATTCTTGATGCAATAATAAATGATACTATTTAATAGCAATATGGAACTGATTAAACTTATCAAAAACTAGAACCCATAAATGTGTCACTTATCAGATATATAGTTTTGCAAGTAACCAAAGAAAAAGCTTTGTTGAAAAGTTAAAATTTCATTCTCTTGCACGTAAAATGCAAAATTTATAGTTCTGTTGTGCTGTAAGATATTTATATGTTTTCTAAAATTATACCCATTCACAATAAAAAAGGATTTATACACTTTGCTTCTAATTATAAACAGTTCCAAAACACCAAAGCACTATAGCAAAAGTAGAAGGTTAGCACAGCATAACGTTTTCGGACTACTTGAGTCCCTCTTCAGTACCAAAATACCATGGTATTTTAGTATCGAAGAGGGACTCAAGTAGTCCGAAAACGTTATGCCGTGCTAACCTTCTACTTTTGCTATAGTGCTTTGGTGTTTTGGAACTGCGTAGTTCATATTTACGATCGCTCATCAACATTATTTTACAGTAATAAAAATAATAATTATCCCATTATCATTTCAAATTATAATTTGATACAGTCAAGATGGCTTATTCTACTACTTCGAACTATAGTTTCTTGAAGTTAGAATGTTTTTCTTTCATTGATATTTTTATCAAAGCAAGTTTAACCACTATTATGAAAATTATGGGTCAGTTTGTACAAAATGATCCAAATTTTGATAGAAGTTCAAAGGTAAGACAAAGTTTCATGGATGTGATGTTTTGCTATTGACAATTGCTTGCTCAACAAAAGAGGAAAAAGAATTAAATGACTTCTTAATGAAAAAACAAAAAGTGTCAAATGAGAAAGCCCCCTCATCGTATATATAAATTATTTACTCGAATATTTTTGATTTTCACAAGTGATTTCTGAATACAAATTGATATTAACAATAAAAAAATGTATATTAATTAATGAAATGCAATAATAATAATATATGTTACAAAATAAAATAAATAAAAATGGTACATACATTTTTTTATTCACTGTACTGTTTCACTTATCTTCATTATTTATGTGTTAAGATGACCTTGTTTAATGCTATTTCATTTAGCACTTGGTATTTTTTGGAGCATATTCCCTGGGTTAAATGGGATCTTACTGTATATAAGATGAATTATATATTAATTAAACTATATAGCATATAGGACATTCTGCAAATTGGTTGGGTGGAAATACTTCTGCTTTGTAATCAGAAGATCTGGGGCTGGATTAAAAATATCACCCTTTGAAAAATTTATATGAAGAATCAATGCCAGGCTCGACAGTCCCTATGCTGTACAGTTCAGCAGATATCCATGTATGTTGATGACCTATAATAGGGATTGGAGTGACAAAACTGTTTAATGATTAATGAATGATTAAGAATTGGCATTAAAACACTAATCATGGACATAACACATGTGAATTCTAAGCTGTCATTTGTTAAACAATAATTTTCTTTCGCTGAAAGGTATAATATAAGCTATAACTGGCATGTGATATTTTTCAATTAAAATTTGCAATTAAATTATGTTTTTATTTCATTTCATTCCGTTATTTAATAATATAGAAATCTTTAAATTAGAAAAATTACCAAATAATATCCCTTTTAGATATTTTTCTAAGAATCAAATCTTGAATTATAACACTAGGCCTATGAAACTTTTTGTTGCAGTTAATGTCATTTCAGTTAAAGTCACAATTTTCAGAAATCTAAAACCTGCTAAATGAGGATCTACTCTATCAGTATATATTAAGAAGATATCATACAGATATCTTCTTAATGTATATATTAATAAATTTTAAGATCTGTCTCTGTTCAAACGTTAAAGGTTAATAAGGATATTATAATTGAACATATTTATGATATCCTTATGAATATCATTATGGCTATAAAAGAAATATATCATTGACTGTGAACCATTTTTAGCAATATAATAATAATAAAATTGGTTGTACAAATAATCTAAGTACCAGCGGGATTAAGTTCAAATTTCCTAGATCAAGAGCGATGAACTTTTTTAAAGATGCATATCAAAATTACAAATTTTTGTGAAAACTATTCTCCTGCCAATCCAAATTTCACACATATCAGCTTAAAGTTTTGTATACCTGAAAAATTTGCTAGTTTGCCATTTTGGGCATGCATTTCATAGATTCACACTTCTGCCTGGGTTGTAAGTAGAGTTGCTAGCTTGAGTCAGTTTGATTCTAAAAAGCTCCAGTTTTCTCATAAATAAACATATGACTGAAGCTCAAACTTTTACTTAATAAATAAATTTGAGCTTTGGTATTTTAAAGTCTTTACATTTGTCCTTTAACAGAATTTTTAAATTGGTAAGCATTATTCATTGAGCTACAAAAAATTATTTTATGAAATATATACATTGAAATAGGATGTTACAAAATTTTTATTAGTTATTTTTATTAAAAGTAAGAAAACAGCTATTCTTTTAATTTTAACAACAGACATGAGATAACTAGATATGTAAGAAATTCTACAATTTCATAATATCAAATCAGTTTTCTAATACTTGCAATAAAGCTACTGTAGAACAAGAAAAAGAAAATAGTCCTAGAAACTCTGTTTCGGATACAGTCAAATGCTGTTATTTCCCAACTGTTGATTGGTGAAGATTAATTGATTTATAATCTTTGCAACTGTGAACTAAATTTGAAACATATTTTAGTAGAGTTATCTTTATTTAACTGCCGATAGTTTATGGTTCTTTAATTGTTCTGTTTTTATTTACATTTCAAAATTTTATTTGGAAAGAATTATAATAATTATGATCTTTCTTATCAGATAATATAGTTTTAGGCATAGTTTGTGACGTGCCCCGGCCTTCGGCCGCGAACCCGTTGAAAGTTCGGCCCCAGTCCCCCATAACATTAGTCCGTCATTTAGTCCTAATACTGACCTCCAGCTCCGTCTCCCGTAGCCAACGTAAAATATAGTCAATGACACCAAAACAATCCATTTCAGCTTTGTTATATGAAGATTTATTAGAAAAACATGAAATAACTTAATAATTAATTCAAATAACAAAGTTAAAATTACTACCAAATAACACATAAATAGTCAGTGGACAATGATTCACAAGAGACAACAGTTAGTAGCAAGATGTGGTGATAATAATAATACAAGACACCTACCAACAACTTAAATAGTTAGTTACATTTGCATAATTCTACAGTACAATAAAATTTGTTTAAATAATTAAACAGATTATCATGATTAATAATAGTTATTAAATAAGATACAATAAAATGTATTAAATAAAACAAATTAATAATCTTTTTCAACAAATACCAATACTTTATGTTAATGTCGTTTCTCGTTCCACCACCCACTTCCGGCACGTTCTCCTCCATCGCAGCAGCACACTGTCGTCCCCTCTCCGACAAGTAAAACCTGAATTTTTTTCTTTTTAACACTAAATGTAAGTTTTTCGATATATTCCTTACAAGTTTTTCTTTTATGTGAATTATAGGCTTTTACAGTATTTTTACAAATTAACTTTTTGCATTTACATTTTTTAATGGACTTAGTGTTATTTTAATTGATTTTAGTCAATTAAAGTTTTTGAATATTATCAAGTATTATATATTAAATTTTTCTGCTTTCTACAAATGTTTATTACACACTGTTTTTGCTTGTTTTATGAACATTATATATGGTGTGATTTAGCCTAGATGACCTGTGTATCACCAAACAAAAATAAAGTATAAACTGTTAACTGTTTATTACGGTCATAATTAAGTTGATAAGTGGACTTTCAAATAGAATGTGTTAATAAATAATAATCATCAAAAAAGCTCAGGGACTTGAGCTTTCGCAAACTTTTTCTTACTATCAGTTTGTCAGCTCAAGTTTTCGTCAAATTGATGTAGTCATAAGTTATAAATATCCTATATCTATCAATTGTCCTTTATTAAGTACTTATTATATTACAATATAATAATATAATAAACTTAACAAAGTTAAAGAAACCAGACACAAAACAGATATATCATCATTGATATGTACTTATACATGTGTGAATTATATTGACCAAGCACAGAAATTATCGGTCACATTCTCATTAAGTATTAGTAGTCTTAAGTTCAGGACTAACTGTATTTATGAATTGTAATGAATAAATGATAATCGATTATCAGAGTGATTGCATGTTGGATTTATGGATAATAAATAGAGTTACTGAAATTTGAATGTTTTCAAAAACTTGAGTTAACAAGCTGTTACTAAGAAAAAGCTCAGGAAAACTCAAATTACTTAAGTTACTTCAGCTTTTTCAATAAAAATTATTAATGAATTTTATTTTAAAGCTGAATAATCACTAGTTTACATAATTGTGATGATGATGAACAATTTGCAGTTTGGTTTTATTTCATCAGACAACATTCAACTGGACGAAAATGCACCAAATAAAATGTTTACTAAAATAAAGATAACAATATGAAAGGTACTTGTAAAATGCAAACAACATTAATAAATAATAAATAACATACAAACATTTTGTAAAAGAACATAATAAATCCAAATAAAACTATAGCAAGTAATAACAATAATACTTCAGTCAGTAGACGTAAACATAAAAATGTAATTCATAAAAGTGCATAATTTGTGTAAAATTAAGTTAAAATATGCCAAAAAATTAAATGTTGAATGAAATAGCAATATTCAATAAAAAGGCATAAAAATTAGTATAATAAAACTCTAATCATTAATTCTTAGGGGATTAATCACGTAATCTAAATATTTAGATTACATGATTAACCTCCTAGGAATTAATGATGAGTTATCTGGCTTGAGCCAAGCCTGTCTGCCAGAATAGTGCCAAGAGAGCCTGTGGCTAGTTTTAGCCCGTTTGGGAGTGCTGCTATCTGCTAGGTCCGATAATTTCAAAATTAAATTCGTCCCGAAATTGGAAATTTGCCAATGTCTTGGTAGTCTAACTGGTAAGGCATCGGGACGGTAACCCAAAATTTCTGGTTCGATTCCAGGCCAAGGCAAATTTTTAATTTCGGGATATTAGTCAAAATTCTAGTTTAATTATTAAATAATAGATGGCGCCACCTTAACCCAAATTTAATTAATTATTAATCCGATAGATGGTGCCACCGTAGTGTAAAAATAATTATTATTAATTGGCCATTAATGCAAAAATTTAACCACTAGGGGGAATTTGTGCTGGTTAGGATATTTGGATTTTAATAAAACAAAAATCTGAACTAGCTTGTAGGACCTTAGAATAAAATTATAATTTTATTCTAAGATCCTACAAGCTAGTTCAGATTTTTGTTTTATTCTAATTTGAGACCTAGTTGTCAGTTTGGTGTGTTTGGATTTTAATAAAACTTTTTAAAAAAGTTTAAAAGATTAAAAACAGAATGATTAAAATGCTGTAAACACAAAC
Source organism: Androctonus mauritanicus (assembly GCA_011317285.2). Classification (NCBI taxonomy): domain Eukaryota; kingdom Metazoa; phylum Arthropoda; class Arachnida; order Scorpiones; family Buthidae; genus Androctonus; species Androctonus mauritanicus. The sequence continues at coordinate 68 of WUQG02036064.1, read as the reverse complement.
TATAAATAATTCACTCAGAAGCCCTCTAGCAGTCAAAAGATTTAATCAGAAACGTTTTCAACGCTCTT